>CAWVNO010000764.1:0-41550 GCA_963930645.1 Salticus scenicus
TCTATGTGGAATTTTGTCCTATCATAACCCATGAACTTAACACATATTTTTAAATTCCATTTTTGTATTCAGAAAATTCATAAATATTAAACAGATTATTTTCTTTCTTTCTTAAAAAAAAAAAAAAAAAAAAAAAAAAAGCTCTAAAACACAAAACATTGCTTTACCAAAGTCCACAATATACTTGTAATATTTTATTTTTGCAGTTATTACAAAACTTTTAGTATACTTTGTTACATTAAAAGAAATGACTATAAACATTAAAAGTTTACACCCAATTTTTGTTTTATTTTAGGATTATTTTAACAGGTTTACAAACAGGTTTTTTATGATTAAATCTTTTGGTTTTATAAAATTAAAAAAATTTTAAAAAGGCTCAAATGCTTTTAACTTTACATATACTTCCTCTCTCTATCTCTTTTTGTACTTAGCAATATCATATTATACATAAATACAAATGTTTTATTCGAACAGAGTTCTTTGAAAAATAAATACTCAGGTATTTTACATTACTAGCCCAGTCCACCAGTAGCCAAGTGGTTCTGTGCTCAAAGGGAGTAGACATGAGGTGTTGGATTTAGTCCCAAATTGCACTTGCCATTCTAGCCGCTAGTAGTTTTCCATGATTTTCTCCTAAACTTGCATAAATACGAACTAGATCACCTCAGAAAGACCTCCACAGAGAGGACTCCTCCTTCAGAGCCTAAGACCCTAATGCAGTCCGTCGGCTTTACTTCCAAATATACATTAGTATTCCTGGGTTCAAACCTTGTGCGTCCTGTCTATCAGCTTCGGTGTAGTGGTGTACATGTTAAGGTTTAATGACCACATGAAATTTTACCCTTCGGGAGGCTCTACTAAATTGTCTTAGCCTATTCTTGTGCTAGTTTTTGGAGAAAATCACAGAAAATTCTAAGTGGCTAAAACGAAAAGCATAACTGGTTACCTGGGATTGAACCTGATACTGTCTGATTGTCAGCTTAGTGAGCAGAACCTCTCGGCCACTGATGGGACGCCAGTGGTTAAAAGATAAAAAAAATCTTGTAACATTATCAAGACAATGTGAAGTAAAAATAACTTGAAAAATTTTAACTTAGAAATTTGAATTATTTCTATGATAAAATTAATTTTTACAGTCTTCCTAAATATATTTCAAAAATTTATGCAATTAAGAATTTCAATGAATTTAATGAAATAATAAAAAGCAGTGATTTAAACCATAAAAGTGTCGAATAATAGTTTACTAGCTCCATGGGTGAAAGTAAAAAATTTTCGCTGGACTGAAGTAATATATATATATTTTTTTTGTAATATTGGGTAAAATATAATAAACTCATACATACATAGATATTCAAAACATACATTTCCAAGGGTTACATTAACAAGCATAAGTATGAAAACTTAGGAAAATTATTTATTAATATAATTGAATTAACATTAATATGGGCTGATTTAGAAAAAAATTGGGATCTTTATTTGCCCCTAACAAAGATTGATTCCATAAAATTGGTCTATCTGTATTATAACACATAAAAGAAGACTGAATTCAGTCAATAGACTGAAAACTTTCACCCATGACTAGCTTAATTCCCTAAACTTGACCGTGCATAAAAAGTACACAAATTTCTGTATTGCAGCAATCACTAATACATATGTACGTATGTGTATACATCGGGGAAAAAATACACATATCTATAATTTGATACCAATCCTACACACTGTGCATTTGAAATTATAACAATTTTAACACAGTGTTAAGAACTTTATGTAAATAAATAATTTCAAAAAAAAAAAAAAATGCTTAAGCTGATGAAGGATTAAAATTTAAGAAGAATTACAATTTACCTAAACTTTACCATAAGGATCCTTTAGCAGTCAGCTTCGGCACATCTTCAGATGTATGTGTTATCTTAGATTTCTTCTTCCTTTACACCTGGATTTTAGCATACCGCTTCATTTGGCATCTAGGCACATACGCTAACAAGATTACATAAATAGACACAGTATAAAAATTGTGCCTATAAATGTAATCCAGCTGGCAATCAAAAGTGGAAGACTGTTTCAAGTAAACCTGCCATATACATATTCTTCATCTTCATCAAACTGGAAAAAACATGCTTACATATACTGTTGAAAATTTAAACATGAAATAATAAAATATACATATATTTTCTAAAACTTCTACAGCGACCAAATTCTCAATTTATTAGAATTAACTGGCTTTGTGTAGTGCTGTGTGTTATCTAAAAACTGCATATTAAAGTATTGTACTAAAAAATTTATTATGACAATTTGAAATCAGAAGTAAAATTTATCATAAAAAATCAAAATGATGAGCATGGACACAAATACATGACGATTTAGTTTTATTTTATCCTGAACATTACACTTAACAGTCTTAAAAAGTAAGAAAGTAGCAAGATAGTGCTTCAAAACTTGTTTAAAGGAAATTCATAAGTGACAATCATTCGTGTAAGAGGAAATTAAAATTCAACACTGTTTTACCAACCTTGTGCTTATAATGCTTATCATAAGCTACAAGGTTGGTGCCCCTCTTTTAAGATTGGTTATAGAATAGGAATTAAGGCCAATTGACTGCACTAGAGTCAGAGGGGTCTTTATAAGGGGTTATAACCCATATCTAGACCCTCTTTAAAGAAAAATAAATAAATAAACAGATTTTCTGCTATATATTACAATCTTGCTTTTATCTTAAGTAACATCCACTGTTATCAACAATCACAGAAAATTTCTATACTTTACAACAAGTGCATGGAATTAGTTTAACTAGAAAAAATATATATATAAATTCAAAGGGAAAATTATTCACTACAATATATTCATCATATTCCAGCAAAATAAAAAAAAAAAAAAAATTACATAAATTTTGCATAAAAAATAATTAATTCAAAAGCATCCACATTATTTTTTAAAATTACAATACAGATTAAAAGCACGTTTCAAACTGCAATTCAATAATAATAAATAAAATCTACAAAATTAAATTTTTGAAATACTCAGAGAAACTGAGCAATAAAAACTAAAAAAAAAAATTCTTTATTTTTCATAACATAACATTAAAGTTTCAAAATACATTCGAAAATATGAAGAAAGAAAAATCGTCGTTTTAATAACATTTTGTTTGTTTTTTGTTGATTAACTTACGGTTTTATTGTTACTAAGTCAGGTTAATTCTCAAAATTTCAAGTGAAATACAAATCATGATAGCGGTATACATCAATAATATCTGAAAAATTAGGATCACTTATTAGTGAAGGGAAAAAAAAAGCAGAAATTTGTGAAGGAAAGCTGATAATTTTACACAAAAGCATACTTTTCCTATTTCAAACAAAGTAAACCGAGTATATAATAATAGCAATTAAATACTTATTTAATAATATAAGAGATAGTAGGCATTTTCCAAAGTGAAACAATTAGTAAATAATAAAGCATAAGCAACTCGTATAAGTTTAAAAAGTCTTTAAATATGAACGAATTATTAGTATTTATCGAAAACAAACTTTAAATGCTAAAATAAATATACAATTAACCTGATACGTTATTAAGGTCAGAATTTATATTTCCCTTTCATGTACTATTTTTCCTCTCTATGTAATCTTTTAGCTGACTCAAATCAAACAAATGTTTGTATCTTGAGATATTTCAGTGATAGAAATCATGTATTTTCTTATTCAAAATTCAAAACATCATATCAAATGCTGAAGCAACCATAAACAATCCAAAGTTACACGCGAGGCAAGCATGAAGGAAGTGAGTTTCTCATTCAACAATCTGATTGGTTCACTGCTTGCGGTCGACGGCGGCGAGAACGTTCATTTCTAGCACAGACAGAAGTCAACGTTTTCCGCAAGAGAGCTTTGCGTCCATCCGTTGCGTTGACAAAATTCATCATTGCACATGCGCTAGTTTCGCGGAGCGGTGCGGAACGGCCAGTGTGAAGCCCGCTTTCGTCTGCTACTGCTAAACGGAAACATTTTTAATGTGAAAGTGAATGGGTAAAATAAGTTTTTTTCTCTATATGTACATTGAAGTAAATTTTATTGTTATGTTGGGCTTCTACATACGCATCACGGAGTAATATGCACGGTTATTTATTAATTTTTATATAAAGATATCTTAAAATTTCACTGACGGATTGCAGTGTTTATAATTTGAATAATCTCTGAACTTTATATTGGTAATATTTTTCAGAAGTGTTAATTATCAGAAAATAACTAATTTAAAAAAAAGATCGTTATTTTTTTTTTTTTAATTTTGGATTATGCTGTGATTTGCTTATTATCAAAACATGTAAAGTTTTCTTAGTTTAAATAGCTAAATAACAATGAGGCATTAAATTTTAACTTTTAGAGATAATAAAATTCCTTTATTGGTAAAAATATTGGTTTTTCACTTTTAGGTATATACATAATTTTTCTAAATTGTTTTGATATTAACTGGATGAAAAAACTCTCTTGTAACAGAATATCACAAATGTCACCATTTGGGCATCTAGCTTTCTTATTTATTTATCCCAGGTAGCATAAAAATATCGGCCAATATAAAAATTTGATATTGGCCAACGTAAAATGAACCCCCCCTAAAAGATATCCAGGAATATTATTTTTTGACATTTATTAATGTTGGCCAATATTTACAGACATTTGTAAATATTATATTTTGACATTATTAAATAACATTTTCAGATATTGCCTGATATTATATTTTGTTATTCCTGAATATTTTTTTAAAATATTTAGCAATATCTATTTTAGAGATTTTTGAATATTGTTTCAAGATATTTCTCAATATCTTTTTCTAATATTTCTGAATAACATTTTTAAATATTTGGCTATATTGATTTTTGAGATTTTCAAATATTGCTTCTGGATATTTAGAAATATTTTTTTCTAATATTTCTGAATAATATTTTTAGATATTCAGCTATATCTATTTTTGAGGTCTTTGAATATTACTTCATGATATTCTAAAATATTTTTTTCAAATATTTCTGAATAACAGTTTTTGATACTTTTCAATATCAATTTCTTAGATTCGTGAATATTGTTTCCCAGTATTGATATATATTTTTTGGTGATGAAAAGTCGGCAGCAAAAGTATCCAAGCACTAGCAATAATCCCTGTACAAAAAAGGTACACTTCATACTGCCTTGTTAAATAAACTGATGTCGAGTTATGTTCTTAGTCAGTCTAAGAACATGACCCGACAAGGATTTATTTAACAAAACAGTATAAAGTGTACTTTTTCGATGTCGTAATTATTGGCTAATGCTCGATTACTTTTGCTGCCGACTGTGTATCACCAACAAATGTATATCAATATTGGGAAATCTGAATATAAATTCAGAGAAATGATTTTTTTTTTCTAACATTTCAGAACATCAGAATTAATGGCTGTATGTCAGTGAGTTTCAACCATTCTTCCACATATTATTCAATGGAACTTTTGTTGCTTAGTATGAGGTTCGCTCACTCAAAAATGAAGCTTTTCATATTCCGTTTAATATTCAATAATTATTGAATTGAGTAATATTCTATAACAAACAAATATTACTCTTTGAACATAATCAATGAGTATTTTTTTTTTTAATCAATTGATTTAAATTTTTTTTAGCTCATTAAGCTAAAAAAAAAAAAAAAAAGTTCTAAGAATAACTTTCAAAAAACTTCATTTTTCAATTGCAGATCGTAAAAAACTAAGCAACAAAAATCCCATAGGATAATATTGGGAGGGAGAAACAGGGAATTTGATGAGCAACCATAACGGCCCTCTTCACTTACCCTCGTCGGAAGCCCGAGGCAATGTTATTATATGGCAAATTTTCTTTACTTATAACTAATTTACTAATATATATTTTTAAAGTCTGTTTTTACATTCAGAAATTTCCCAACTGTTAAATTGACGCTCCTTTTTCAAAAATGAATTTTTTTTTATTTTTAACATTTTATTTTGAAATTGCAAAATGAAAAATTTCACATATTAAAAATTCGTATTTTACAGCTTCGAAATAAAATAGTAAAAATGAAAAAAAAATACGTTTTTTAAAAAAGAGCATCAATTTAACAGTTCGGAATTTTCTGAATGTGAAAACAGAATTTAAAAATATGTATTAGCTAATTAGTTATAAATAAAGAAAATTTCCCATAGAATATTAGCTTCGGCTTATATGGCGACAGAGAGTGAAGTGGTCCTTTAATGAGCCACTTTTTGCTTCTAGAATAGTATACATTAGCATTGTAATAATGAAAAAAACTGAAGTTAGATTTTGCTGTATCAATACCCTTTGATGTCTTCTTAATTCTTCATTATTTGCTATTTATACACAATAGCATAAGAGTGATTCTGAATAAAACAAAGTTTTATGAACTGTGCATAAATTTTTTTGAAGCTATTTCATAGATACATACATTTTTATTTAGAAATTTTATACATCAACCTTGAAAATTCATTTCTAATAGATTGGTGTGAAAGTTGATTTTTTATACCAATTATGTGAAAAATATCAGAGCCGGTAATCGAACCTAGCCCTCTGCTTAAATAAACTAATGTGTATCACCAAAAAAGCGGAAGGCCTGGGTCAGTTTCTGGCTCTGGTATTTTTCACTCAGATAGTATAAATAATCAGCCTTCCACTCCAATCTATCAGAAATGAATTTTCAAGGTTGATGTATAAAATATCTAAATTAAAATTTTGTGGCCTATTGGAGTTGTTCTATGATCAATTCGTCACTTGAAATAGCTGCGTGTTTGCAGACTCGGTGACCTTGCCAACATATATTATGTGAGAAATGTCGAGCTGGTTATCAGCCAGGGTAGCTCAATGGTTAGAGCATCTGCACATTAAGCAGAAGGCCCAGGTTCGATTAACGGGTCTGGTATTTTCCCCACAGGTTTTCCCCTTCCACGCCAATCTATCAGAAATACACATATATACTGTATTTATGTTTAGTCTATTTTGAATACAAGCTGTAAATTAAAATCTATAAAAGTAAATGAAAATTAAGAATTAAATAACAAAAACCTATTAAATGAAAAAGGTTAGTTATTCATTTGAATCAAAATAAAAATTTCTAAAATCTTTTGATTAAGTTAAAAAAATTTTTTATTAAATAATTTATGCTTTCAATATTCTATTTACCTGTTCTTTAAAACAAAAATCTAGATTTAAATCAGGGCCTGAATTTTCAACTCAGATTACACTCACAAAAAAATCTGGAGTGACTCCACTCGACTTTCCGAACATTGAGTAACTAACAGTTTTGTAGATAAAATAAAGAAAGAGGAATTGCTAAACAAACAAAAGAGAGAAAACCATAATAGAGTGTTTTTTTCTCCATATATCACACGAGGTTTTATTTAACGCTACTGAACTTTGAGCCCTTAGATCATAATGATAAAGAATTTTTCGTTTTGTCCCTGTAAAAATCTATAGATGCTAGATTCACCAAAATGCTTATAGTTAGTGCAACAGTGATTTATAATATTCATACAAATTTTCAGCTCAATTGAATAAGGCGTTTAGATGCTATCGCACTTTTAAAAATTTGGTCTCATAGGCCATAATGATAAAGAATTTTTCTTTGTGTCCCTGTAAAAAAACTGTAGTGCTAGATTCACCAAAATCTATACAGTTGGTGCAAATGCGACCTATAACATGTGTACAATTTTTTTGCTCAGATTAATAAGGCGTTTAGACGCTATCACACTTTTAAAAATTTGGCCCCATTGGCCTTAATGATAAAGAATTTTTCTTTGTGTCCCTGTAAAAAAACTATAAGTGCTAGATTCTCCAAAATCTATACAGATTGAGTATCTGTGACCTATAATATGGGTATAAAATTTTTGCTCAATTGAATAAGGCGTTTAGATGCTATCGCACTTTTAAGATTTTGGTCCCATAGGCCATAATGATAAAGAATTTTTCTTTGTGTCCCTGTAAAAAAACTATAAGTGCTAGATTCACCAAAATCTATAGGGTTCGTACTATGGTGACTTACAATATACGTACCAACTTTCAGGTTAATCGAACAAAGCCTTTAGACGCTAGCATGTTCACAAACATACACACATACACACATACACACATACACACACACATACATATATCATCGTAAAAATAGTGAAAACGGACTCAGGGGACCTCAAAACGTATAGAAACATCAAAATCTCGAATTCGGATTTTTGACATGATTACAATACTTTCCTCACTATAGTGTTCGGAAAGTAAAAAAGAAAAGAAATTACTTGTCATAAAATAGATTTTTCTTTTTAAGTATTTTGGATTTTAAAAAAATGTATTTTGGGTTTTCTTCCCCTAATTATTTGAAATGCTTTTGTAAATATTTAATCTCAATTTAAAATCTATGGTTAAAGCAGGGCATCAGCAAATTTTAAGGAAGTCTGGCAACACTTGGGTACAAATGAGATTGATTATGCCTGAATAAACAGAAATGGATAACACAAACATTCAAATGCGCACACAAAGAGATAACTTTAAATTTTCTTTAAAATTAAAAAGCACTGAAAGTTGAAATTAAAATTAATATACAAACAAAAGTCTGAAAGTACTAATGCATGCATTTATTTCAAAATATGAACAAAACAGATAAATATTACAAATACAATATGAACAATAAAAATACAAAACTTTTTTTTTTTTTTAATTTCAGAAAAAATTCCTTTTTTATTTACATAAAGTTTTGTATCAACACATACAACCTCTGACAATAAAGTTCGGTGAATAGTCCTGTAATATTAACGTAGATGAAATATTAACGAAAGTTACTTTACAGTCCTTCGAAATAGTCACTTCCCTTAACTATGCACCGCTGAGATCTGCTATACATGTCCTGGAAACTTTGCAAGAAGTCTTCTTTTGGGATGGTGTTCAAAAGCCTCGTCACGTGTCGTTGGATGCCAGGAATATCGTCAAATCTCTTTCCTTTCAAAGCGAGTTTGAGTCGTGGGAATAGGAAGAAGTCTGGAGGATTGAGATCTGGCAAATATGGGGGATGTTCAATTTGCACCACCCTCTAAACGTGCCTGCTTCTGATTGTCAGTCAAGTGATTGTGGAACAAGATGACAACACGTTTTTCTCATCTCTAAATTCTGGGTAACGATTTGTTGCACGAATTCACGGTTATCTGCCGTTCATCAACTATCATGCGCACAGTTAATCGACGATCTTTCACGATTAATTTCCTCACATTCTCAATGTTTTCATCACTGACGGAGGTCGCCGGTCTTCTGCTACGGGAGTTGTCAGAAACACTTTCCCGGCCCTTTCGAAAATGGGTAAACAACTCGTATACACACTTCATGGACAGTGCTTGATCTTTATAAACACGTACCTGTATCGCATGAGTTTCTTTCGGTGTCTTGCCAAGCTTAAAACAAAACTTTAAATTGATCTTTTCATTTTCCTGTTCTCAGTTAAGAACCAACGCACTAAACAAGCACTTTGTAAAATAAGTCTTACACGGAAAACAAACGACGCTCAACTGAACAACGGTGGGGACAGATGGTCAACACCTACCACTACACAGGTGCAGCGTTTTGTTTCGCCAGTGTTGCCAGATCGGCCGTTCTGACTTCATTCACCGAACTTTATAGTCAGAGGTTGTACAAATGATATAATAGTAAATATATTATAGGCTATCTCTAAGCACATTTTGAGGAAGGCTCAACATCATCTTTGCTACCATCAGTGCTCGAATTCGACACTTCATCATCAGTCTACTTGAAACATTCACTTGACGTTGTTGAGATGTTTGTCCAATCTTTACCCACTAACAACTCCTTAAAAAAAAAAAAAAAAAAAAAAAAAACTATTTTAGAAAAACATTATTTTTTGCCTTTTTCATTTTTATTTAACAGTTCAGCATAAGTAAGTAATTGTGTAGTCAATTTCTTTGTTACTATGTTTAAAAGGTTTGATTTTTCTCTCTCTTATGATACACTTATATACAGGGACCGACTAGCAAATTTTTATGCCCAGGATACTTTAAACTTTTCATACCCCCTTTGATGATCCACCCCCCACCCCCTTCCCCCAGAAAATAAAGTTTGTTATTACTATAAAATGATCTATAGCAGGCGATAAAACAGACTGACTGGAAAAAGTATTTGGGCAAAAAAATAATATTTCTGGTTTTAATAAAATTGCTCCGCTCAGTCAAAAGATATTTTATTTTAAAATTTTATTAATATGAATAAAACACAGTTGATTTAGAAAACATGTAAAAAAAAAAAAAAAAAAAAAAAAAAAAAAAAAAAAAAACTGGGGGATTTAGATAAGATATTTTTAACTAGCGATGGAGCGAAGATTCGGCCACCTTACCGAAGCTTTGGCCTGGCCGAATAATGAGCGTGTTTCGGCCGATAACAATTTATGTTGAGAATATTCTTTTAACAATTATTATATAAAATAATAATAAAAATAATAATTTAAGTTATGCATAATAGCACCTTATAATAAAACATAATAGAAATTTATATTTAATTTAAAAGTTTGTGAACCGTTGGAACTATAAATCATACAACAATTAATAATATATTCTATTTAAATTAGAAGTTGCTAAGAAATAAGTTGCATTACATTATATTTAGTTAACAATTTAATTATATGAACAGCTTTATTTGCTTTAAAATGAAGCTATTAAAATATTGCATGAAATATTTTTTAAATATTTCTAGCTTTGAAAGTAGTCAATAATCAAAATTAACAATAAAGATAATAATCAAAATTAACAATATAGTCAATAATAATCAAGATTAACAATAACCTAGGATTATAAAACATGCAGAGAATTGTTGAAAAATAAATAAAAGCTGAATTTTTATTTATTTTTTATAAACCAGAATATGAGGAGGGTGCCTATTACTTGCACATCCACCCCAGATCTAAATTCTAACTATTTATTCTAGATAATTAAAGTTATAAAATTTATTCTAGATTAGTTATTATCACATGATAAAATGTTTTCTAGGTTAATAACTGACATACTGTAAATTGTTTTTTATGCTTATTTTCATCATATTACATACAAGGTGAGCCCTCCGTGGCCGAGTGATTATGTCACTACACTGCTAATCGCCTTTGAGCGTAGGAGAGCGGGTTCGATTCCCGCGTTGGCCCTGGGTGTTTTTCCATTCCTTCGTACTGTAATTCTGTCATGTACTATCTGTAATTATCTGACGAAGATTTACAAGCGAACAACTAGTCAAGCATACAAATCTGATGTATATGTTATCAATAAACAAACATACAAGGTTAATTTTACTTCATTTTATCATTTATCACACAATTTTAAATTATGATGCAAAAAAATCAATGATTTTGCATTTTTAGGAAGGATTCTAATCCCTTTTTACCTCATACACATTTTCAGCTTCAGAAAATAACCTTTCGCTATATATACTGCTACTTGGAGCAGATAAGTAGCATTTGGCCAAATCGGATAATTTGGGAAATATTTTTTTATTCTCTCTCCATCTCCACCAATTCCAACAGACAGCGTGTTCTATTTAAAAGCAGATTGTTTATATGTACTTCCAGCTCTTTAGCCGATGAATTTTCAGAGTGTTCTGTGAGTAATTCATTGTTTGTGATTTCTGCAAAACAATCCCACAATGATGCCGGAGCTTCGGCGATTAGTTGGCCGAAGCTTCGGTATTTGGTGCTTCGGCCAAACTGTGCTTCATTCCATCACTATGTTTAACTATAAGTAAAATTTTGTAGCCATTTCGTAAAATTTTGTGCCCAGGTACTGCTTATACATGCTGAAAAATTTATATATCTTATAGTCTTTATCTTATATTTTATAGTCTTTAAATGCTTTTTTGAATAAAACGGTAGACATTTTTATATACCTCAACTTATACATTTCACTACAAATAAATAAATAAATAAATAAATAAATAAATACAATCCAGAATATTACAATTTTTTTTTTTTTTGTGTGTATGTTTGTTGCTATTCAGTTAAGCTAAATAGACTTTCATAAAATTGGACTTAACTTTTTTTACTTTAAACGTTTATAGTAGTAAAATTTAGAAATATTTATTTGTAAATTTTATATAACATGTATAGCAATAACTGGAACTTGGTCATGAATTTTTGTAAACATGCATTCAAAACTATATATTTAAAAAATAATTGCAAAAATATTTAGTAGATAAAATTTGGACATTAGATTTTCCAATCTTTTTCGATGATTACATGTTAAAATGGTATTTTTCTATTATATATAAAGGCATCACTTTGTAAATAATATATGCATTATGCAAGATTGCATAAAAAATATTTATGTAAAAAATGTAAATAGATCGACAGTATTAAACATACATACTAAAAAAAATATATATATTTTTAATAATATGTGCAAAAGAAGAAAAGAAAGAGCAAAAAAAAAAAAAAAAAAGAAAGAAAAAAAAACAGTAATTTTGCAAAAACAATAATTACACTGACAATATTTATGTTACCGTTAAAGCTTGAAATCCGTTAACGTGCAGATTACCTAGCTAATCTGCAGATTAACTAAAATGACCTGGAATCAAGACACCGAAAGTGCGGAAGCAAGAGTTTTCCGCATTTTAACTAGGTAATCTGCACATTAGCGGCTTCTGTGTCGTTAAAGTTCAAATGTTTGTTTCGAGCCTTAGTTTTTTTATATTCACTATGGGGTCAAACAGTCATGCGATATAGATATGCAAATGACCTTCAAACACAAACTAAAACTTTTATCCCTTCCGCTCCGCTATGATAAACCAGTAGCCATATGTGATAAGCGTCAAAATATGGAGCATTGAAGCCATGATTAAGTTTCTTATTATGACTAACACAAAATTTAAAGTAACAAGTATGTTATAATTGTTTTAATTTCGATTTTTTTTCTTCTCTTTTTTAATTCTGTCAATATAAGTTTAATAAGGGTCTGCATTTTATTAATGGAATCTAATCTTAATTAAAAGCTCTCTCTCGTGAAACTTCATTTTGAATTATGAATATTAAATTTATAACACAGTAATTATTTCCTCCCGAAATAAAACTATTAAACTACAACTTTTAAAAACTAATTTATTTTAAAATTGATTTAAATTACTAATACTTACTGAAAAAAAAAAAGGATGTATTAATTTTTACTCTGAAAAATATGGCATTATTTAATAAATACTTCATATGAAATTTTTATGCATTTTTTAGCATTTCATTACAATTTTTTTTTTTTGTTGTTGTTGTTTGTTTCTTTCAATTTCAAGTTTCCTTTATATATTTTATATATCATGATTATATTATTATTTTTTAAATTTTGTTCGCTTTTTCAGATAATTTCACTCTAGTTTATCGCATAAAATGTGTTAATAAAGTTTTTTTTTTCTTATTTATTGTAAAATTAATATATTTGCTAAACTTGTACAGATGCATGCTGCAAAATATAGTTTAATAAAGCATTGGAAAACTGTCATTTTAATTATTTGAAGTACTTCTTAAATAATGCTTCTGATTTAATATTTCTTTAGCAATTTTTTTTTTTTTTTTTTTTTTTTTAATTTAAAGGGTTAAATATTTTTATTTTGAAAAGAAATCTTTACTGTATTACAATTCTAACTTTCATTTATAAAATAGAATTTATTAAAGTTATTATATTTCATATTAAAAATGTATAACATCTTCAAACTTATATTGACAGAATGAAAAAGATGAAATAAATAAAAAAAATAAAGCAAATATAACTTTAAAACACATGAAGATTAAAATAAGTAAAGAAAGAAAGAAAAGAAAACTAATCTTTTTTTTTTTCTCGAATGAAAAAAACAAATACAACACAGCGGGCTGTAAAATTTCAACACCAGAGATCTTATTTTCACTTTAACGAGTACCTAGTATTAATGTGCAGATTATCTAGGTAATTCGCAGATTACCTAGGTAATTTGAGAAATGAAACAATTTTCTTCACTTTAATGGATAACCCTAGTTAATGTGCAAATTACCTAGCTAATCCGCAGATTAACTGATTTCTGCACTTTAGAGGTAACATTTACATATTTCAAAATCACAAATTTATTTATCACAAATATAAAAATAAACAAGTAATATGTTTAGAAGCTAGATTAAAACTTGAATGACATTAAAGAAAAGAAAAAAAAATCATTTGTACATACATTAAAATATTTGAAATTCAAGCCATCATTCTCATAGCTTTGAAACAGGAGGCCAAGGCATGGTAAAAAGATAGCAAAAGAAAACCTATATAAAGAAGCATTAAAAATAAAATTAAAAAGAAATATTTACATGTAATATTTGATTATGTAGCTAAAATTTATTTAGATTGTATTATTTATAATTTTGAATTTATATATTCATAATTTAATGTTTCATTTTAATTTATTTAAGCTTATGGAAGCGCTATTAAAGATAAATAAAATAAAGGAAGCTTTTTTATAACTGGTATCATAAACTGCCTAAAGCGTTTTGACATTTTTAATGATTGACTATTACTGAATGAGTTTTTACTACATCTTAATGATTCTCCATACAAAAATTCCAGACATTCATGCTATATAATGAATGAAGGAATCAGCCTTAATATATTTAATTTAAAATTAAAAAGAAAAGGAATACATAAAAATATTTAAAGAGTACATAATTAATTTAATTTACAAATGAATACATGTTTATATGCTCAAGATGTATGGCTTTGATTCAACGAGGACTAATGTCTAAATAACTGCAATGAATTAAAAAAAAAAAAAAAAAAAAAAAAGGAGATAAAACTAATATTATAAAACTAATACAAGGCCTACAAGTTAATTCTTTAAGGTAAAATTTGACCCATGAATCTCAATATGTCCTCAGGCTGTGCAGATTTCTGGGAGCACATATTTTTCTAAATTTAAAAATGCCGATACTGATACATCCCATTTTTAAAGCTGATAATACCAATAAATATACTTTATACTGTTTGATAGCAATAAAACTTAAGTTTTTAATTTGGTAATATAAAAAGTATCTTAAAAAAAAAAAAAAAAAATCAAAAATTATTATAAAATATCCCAAGTTTATTTAAAATTGGGTTTCACGGGTTTTTAACATGTGACAGCTTTTGTTGGTTTTACCCATGGCTTCAATCGTCATGTCAAAAACCTCCTTGTCAAAATCTGTCAAAAACCTACATTTATATAGTTTGTTACATAAAAATATTTTGAAAGTAAATTGATTGATGTTCTTTGAAAAACACATTGTTATAACATTTTGATTATAGAAAACAAAACTTCAGTCTTTCAAATTTCATTATGAATTATTGTTATATTCACTCAAAATATGCTATGATACTTCCATATATTACTACAAAATGTATTAGAACAAGGAGGACTATCAGTTTCAATTTGGGTAAAAACATCGCCAATTTTTGTAGACCAGTTTTGTGTAACACCAGAATAAATTAAAAATATCCGTCCTATCGTTATGAATTAAGTACCAAATGAAAGGGACACTTTTTCTGAACCCAGGGTGCAAACAGTTTTTCGACACAATAATTACTTTTTTTAAAATTAGCTAAAGTATGAAATTTAGGTGACAACACTTCATTTTAATTCATTTCAGTCATTTAACAAAGTACATGGCCCAGTTTTATGGTCAAAAAATGAGATAAAAAAATAAAGTAAAAATTAAAAATAAAAATTTTACAAACTGAAATTAATAGTCCTCCATACTAAACTAAGTTCTGTCTTTGACAGAATTTTTACTTTATATATATATATATATATATATATATATATATGCTTAACCATTTAACGTTCACTACTTAATTTATTTAAAAAATTACTAAACTAATTTTAAATAATATTATAGTTTTAAAAAATTAAAGAACACGCTTTTATAGAAATGTGAACTAAAAAGCACAAAATATCTATCTTAGTATTAAAATGCAGAATGAGAAAATCGTGTGAGTGACACACCATAATATTTACATACATTTAAATCTTTAATTAAAATAATTTAGAATTAAACAAAAACCATTTTTAAAAAATCTTCCCTGACTGGGATCGAACGATAGACCTTTAAAAGTTCGTAGCGCAGCGTTTTACCTCACAGCCACAGCGCTCACGTGGGGAAAGTCTTTTTTTACAATATAGATTTTTCGTTTGCTCCCAGAGCAGTTACAAACATACATACATACAGGTGAGCTAATAAAAGCGTGTTAAAATGGCTTTTAGACGCTTAGCTGATCATAAATATTTAAAAAATAAAAAATTAGCATTGCTCCTTTTTGAGAAATTTTTTTTTTTGAAACATCTAAAAGTTAACCTTATTAAATTCAAATAATATTTAATTTAATTAATAAAACACTTTGTAAGTAAACATTATCAACTACAAAATATCATAAAAGTTGTTTCAGATGAAAATAATAGTCCAGCTTTTAATTAAATGAAAAAAACTAGACATGAGTGCATCATCAAACCAGCAATTCGCACTCGCACACTCAAAGAAATTTCAAGTGACTTATGCATTTAGCTTCCTTTGAAGCATTACTTGTTAAATTTTCGAATAGTGCTGATATCATCAGACAGAAAAGAAACAAAAGTTTAAAATGTGATTAAAACTAGGGGGGGGGGATGTTAAAAAAACTGCTGCATAAAAATTCTTAAATTATGTCAAATGTTTGATTTTGTTGTGAAAGCAATGAACGTTAAAACGTTAATATAGTATATGTTAAATTTAGTTATGTGATACTTTAAAAATTTAGTTGTTTTTAATAAGATATCAAAAAAAAAAAAAAGTAAACAGATTAAAAGTTTTTGAGAAAGACTAATAACGTTTAGATTAATATAAAACAAAACTTTAGGCTTTTAAAAATTCATTATGAAGTATTAATTTTCATGTGCATTAAAAAAAAGTAATATTTTTAAATTATTCAGCAATTAATTTATAATTAATATGTAATTAAGCTTCTTAAATTCTCATAATTAACATGAGGCAAGAGAAATATAAATTCCTTCTGGAAATGCATAAAATATTTACTAATACAGATTTTTTTTATTATTATTATTAGTTCAAACTGTAAACAGGCATACATATTTATAAAATCAATAATAATAACAGTAATAAATAAGAGATAGCTACAAAATTATTGATTAATGACAATTGTAACAAATATAGATTAATATAATTATTTTCAAACTCGTTAATTTACTGCGTATGTTATGTTTTGCTTTATTCCTGTGTTTTTAACACTTAGTTTATAAGTTTATATATGATGTCAAAATTTATAATTAACATTTCATAATTAACACTTTGAAATTTTAGAATTTCAGAAATATTAATTATAAATATGTCTATGCATGCTATTCTTACATAATGAAGAATTTTGCAAAGTTATAACTTAATAATAAAACGATTTTATTCATACGGTAAACATATTGATTTATAAAGCAAGTTATAACTACAAATTAAAATTTAAAGAATTTTTTGTTCTGTTTTCGTTTGCTAAAATTTTTTCGATAGTAATTATGTGGCGACCTAGTGATATTAGTTGAGCATACTAATATCTACCGACTATTTCAAAGTGTTGCATTAAGGAAAGTTAATTTGAAAATTCCTTCACTATTTTAGAATATCAAGAACTAAACCTTTTGGTGCCTATACTTTTATAAATTAAAAGAATTATCAAAACATTTAACTTTATACATTCTGCAATAAACAACGTGACAAGTTTGCTGCTTTGATTAATAAACATACAAATTTTACCACAGGAAACAATTGAGTGATTATTAAAAATACTTATTCTATAGAAAGCAACAGGTTAAAAAAAGAAAAAGTAAGCACTTAAGATTTCGGAGATTGATTTCTATGATTAAAACTAACATCTTCACTATACTTAAAAGTAGCATCGGTTTTATTAGGCCTATATATAGATCTAATGAAACCGATTGATTATCAAAAATAAACGAATATTATTAGAAAATACAACACAAAGTTCAAAATATAAATATAAATGTAATTAAATACAAACCTTTTATTTTACAGAAATTTTAACAAGATATATTAGCTCCGCGCCAGGCCGTCCACAGCTTGTTTTTAAAAATAATGAGCTGAGATGCGTTCACGTTGCCGTTGCCAATTGCCAATTGAGAAGCACGGGAAAATCGAGGATTGTTGAATCGTCAAAAATGAGAGTTTTATTTCTGAGAGTGTTACATAAAAATGTTTGTCAATATCCTATGAACATCGGCCAATATTTTGAATGGCGCTGAATCTCAAACTTCGAATTTACAATATCTTTTGATATTCACAGATGTAATTCGTAATTATTATTGAAACATAAAGCATTTTACAAAGTTTTTTTCAGTACATACAACATTTTATTTAGAAGTAAGAAGAGCTATATCTCTTTATAAAACGATATAAAATGAATGACGTACATATGACTATGATATAATACTGACATGACTTAGTAATATAAACTATAGTAATAAACTATACTAATAACATATAATTTTTTTTATAGCTTGAGAATTCTCAAGATATTAAAAAAATATTGTTTTACTAATATCAAGAAATATTTCACAACGTCTGAAAATGATATCATTTTCAAGAATATCAAAAGATATCTCTAGATGTCACCAAAGTGATATTGTTTCAACGAATGTCAACAAATATTGCTGAATATCGTACAAATGATATCATTTTTACGATATTGGCCAATGTAAATCAGACATTTAAAAAGAAGATGTGAAATATTATATTTCTTAAAAAGGGACAAACTTCTAAAATTAAATACTTTAATATACTTATTTCTACAAGTAAAAGTTATAAGTTATATAAAAAACTTTGTTAAATGCTTTTTTTAAATAATAATTTTGAATTACATCTGTGAATATCAGCAGATATCATAAATTCGATGTTTGACATTCAGAGGTATTCAAAATATTGGCCAATATTAGCAGAATATTGGCCAATATTTTTGTGCTACCTGGGATGCGTATTCAACACACACTACAAGGTGATTTTGTGAAACTCCACCCTACCTCTCCTAAGGGGGCGAGGGGAAAACATGTATTGTGTAACACAAATGTGTAATTCTGCAGTAAATTACAGTCGGTAACAAAAGTGTCCGAACACTAGCAAAAATTCCTACATAAAAAAAGAACACTTAATACTGTTTTGTTAAATAAATCCTTGTCGAATCCTGTTCTTAGTCAGTGCAAGAACAATATTCGATAAGGATTTATTTAACAAGACAGTATTAAATGTACTTTTTTTACATAGGAATTTTTGCTTGTGTTCGGACACTTTTGTTACCGACTGTATCTTAGGAAGAACATTTTCATGTGTGGATCAGTTATATGTATCTAACTCATAATACAAAGATATTTTGCGAAATTCCCTCCTCCTTTCTTTTAACAGCGGGGTGGGGAGGTTGGCTAAAAAACACATTTTAAAACATAACTCTGCTTCAAATAATCTCAGAATCCCGATTTTTTTTAATGTGTCAGTTAGGTATGTGTATAAAACATGCACTGTAAAGGGATTTTGTGAAATGTGGGGAGCGGGAAAACCGCTACCGAAGGTAGCGAGAACTTTAACATGGATTTTGACTGATTTCAATGATTTTTATTATTATTATTATTAATGATATGGTATATTCAGAATTAATTTCAATATAATGACCAGCGAAGCGGGCAAAGCCTGATAGTTAATTATAAATTTACCATATTATATATATTGAAAAATTGGCGATTACTTAGTGGCATGAGGATAATATGCAAGCACCTCAAAAAATACATTTAAAAAAAAATTCATATTAGGGATGCACCGGATAGCAGTTTTGACCGAATATTCGGCCAACCGAATACCGAATATTTTTCAAACCGAATAGTAACTATTCGGCCGAATACCGAATATTCGGCTGGCTGATTTACTTATATTCAAGTGTAAATCAGCTAATTTTTTCTGAACTTTTTCAGTAATATCATTTACATTTAGTAATATTTCATTTCTTTTAATTATGAAAAAAATGTTACAAAAAACTATTATTCAGAAACTATGGTTTATATAAATGTAGAAAAATATTAGGAAATATTACCAAACATAAGTAGTGGTGTAATGCTGAATTCACAGTCAAAGAAAATTATTAACTGTCTGGCTTCTTAATAAACGCGCAAACTTTCCTAAGTAACAGTATCTTGCTGCACCCACTCCAAAAAGAAAAATCTGGTGTGTCACTTATACGACTTTCTCTTACCCTAAAATTTAATACTATAAATACAAGTTGGAGATTAAGAGGTAAGATAACAAGTACTGTTATGTAAACCTATGTTAAACAATTCAAATTAGGCTTCGGAAGAGTTTTATAATTAGTTTTGTGTGAGGGGGACGTTAGCCCCCCTCAACCCCCTGTTTCATTAATGCACCTACATTTATATAGAATTTAATTCAGTTATTAAGAAATAATTCTGTTTTTAAAACATAATTTATTAAAATTATTATTTAAAAAAATTATCGTTTATGATAATGCAGACAATTTCCATATAAGAGAAGTAGTATCATTCTAAATATTTTTTAAAAAAAAGTTTAATTTATTCTCAATTTCATTCTTTTTTTTTTTTTTTTTTTTATTAAAAATGAAAAAATCGATAACTTTATTTTAAATTATCACAGATCGATGGTTCAACAATACGTTTTAAAGGTATTCGTCATGAAAATTTACTCCCATCGAGCGGGGGACTCCCCCCCAGGGTGGGAGGCGAAGCTCCTACATACACAAAATTTTTTTCCCAGTTGACTATCTCTATTACAAAAAATATCTATTTGTTTCATTTTGTTTAGTGCAGTCTATAGATGTTAAACTCTACTTACCTGCAATTTCCCACATAGACGTAATGTATTTGAATACTTTTGAGTGTCCCTGTACACGAACCATTTGCTTCATCTCAACGAAAAGCTTACTGTAGCAGCCCTATATGATACACATTTAGAATACCGAGTTTGGAATTTCTGCTATTATTTGTTCTTGAAATATGCTGGTAACAGACAGGCACACAGACCATTCGCTAAAAACATGATTTTCGTATTCAGGGGACCTCAGAACATGTAAATATAACAAAAACTCACATTCAACAGTTTGACCCTAAAACAATACTTTCTCGACCCTATGGGTAAGAGAAAGTAAACAGGAACAGAACAGAAACGCAGCATTTGAGAAAAATCAATTTAAATTTAAAAGTAACAACGTACTGGATAACCTATATCAAAACTGTTGTAGATGTCTCTCACTCTCAAGTGAATAAATTGTGAGATAGAGATGCGATACTTTTCGTGCATGTTGGGGCACTTCATATACATTTTTCAGTGACAAGTTAAAAACTGCTAATTTATGACTTGTGTCATTTTTCTTGCCAGATTTGGATCCGACCTTTGTTTGATCTCTTGAAGTTTCCTAGATTGTAACTTGAATTGTAATCATATGAATTATGTACGTTCTTTCTTAACTCAACTTAGAAACGTATCGTTATACTGTTATTGATAAAGACAACTTTTGTTACATAGTATTAATTGTTATGATTAATGTAACTAATAATTTTCTTTAATGTTACTTGAAATTAGATGAAATAATTGTTTTCCTTTAAATATAAACTATTTCTTAATTGTAATAATAAAGCACCACAGAACTGGCGTTTTAAAGTAATCACTACAGAACTTTGGATAAACACCATAAAATGCAACACTCGCAACAATTGTTTTGGGTCGGAATAACACACGACCCTTCGTCAGGCGAACAAAGTAGGCAAAAGTGTGGCAGTCAAAGTGACAACGCACCTTATTACCAACGCGTAGCTGCTTTGACTGTAGCACTGGTGACTATTTAGTTCGCCTGATGAAGGGTCGTGTGTTATTTCAACCCGAAACAATTGTTGCGAGTTTATTGCATTTTATGGTGTTAATCCATAGTTCTGTAGTTATTATATTTCTTAATTACTCTAAAAATCTTAATTACATAATTAAAAATCACAATTTTTTTCAAATAATTAAAAAAAAATTTAATTAAATTTTTATACATTCCAACAAGCCGAATGATTTAATATTCAACCAAACCGAATATTCGGCTAGTCGAATAGTTTGATTCGGCCAAACTGAATATTCGGTAGTATGGCCGAATACCGAATATTCCGTGCATCCCTATCATATTATACTTTTCCTTTTCTATTTCATTACTTTAAGAAAGATAATTCTAATTCATAGCAGGAGTTTAAGAAAGCATGAGGCATTTGCATATCTGCATGCAGTTCATAGTTTTTTTAAATGGGAATAAATTAAAGAAGTGCAGTTGGTAGTTGGCCCACTGTCAGATATTTATGAAATTTTAAATTTCAACATGGTTGGGTGTTACATAACGAAAATTGCATTGTGTAAATGGGAAGGGCCTGACGCCTGACACAGGGGGAAATTTACTTTTACCCACCTCTTGGCGATTTTTCTGGAATTCGCCTGGATAGCACCGTTCCGAATAGTAACCCTCACTGGCTGCATACAAAAGGGAGCTTTTCAGTGATATAACCAAACAAGAAAACACATCGAAGAAAAGCAATTTGATCAGAAGCAATACATATAAAAAAGAAAATCATCATTAAAAAAAAAAAATACTGAATAAGTATGGAATTATAATTGTCACAAATAAAAAAAATTAAAACTCAAAATCACATATGTAAATGCTCAAAATTACCAATCGCAGGAATAAGTAATAGACATGTCTGCATGCTTCGTGTACCAGAAAAAATATTACTGATTACCTCTATCTCAAACAAAATTTTGTGCTCCAGTAATAGGTACTTGTGTACACTTTGAGTATATGAAATTGTACTCGAATTGTTCATGCTATCAGTAACTAACATTTATTTTGGATGAGGATTGTGGAAACACTTCATGTTAAAAGTAAATCACATTAACTATGTTCATGTTAATGAAGTTTGACTGTATTTACATACATATATAGTAAAGTATTTTTTCAAACGCAGCAATAACCAGAATAACAGAAGATTTAATGCCACTGAATACTACATCGACCAAAAACAATTATTTTTTACCAAATAAAATTATCCTTTGATGACTTAATTTCAATTATAAGAACAATTAAATTTAATAGCTCTAATAAATTTAATTTTTTAATAAATTCTTAAAACTTATCTCTATTCCTTCTTAATTCTCTTCATTACAATTTATGATACTCTACGATAAATCAAAACAAAAGAAGTAAACAAGCAATATACATATTGCAACAATTTGGTATTCATATCCATATATTTTATATTTTCTTTAATATGGCTAATTTAAAGTATTAATGTTATTAATTAACTTCTACTTTATTAAAGTGCAAGGTGTAAATTAAGATAACTATATACATATATATATATATATATTAGATATTATGTAAGAAATATAAATATAAAATGAGTTTCAGAGTTCACGTTGAGGCCCCTGATCTGCAGATTTACTAGTTAGTAATAATTTCAGTATATATTCTGTATCTACGGTAGTATTTTTTGTAATATACTTTTCTAGATGGGAAACTAAGTAGTTTTGTGTAGCTTCATAAATTATAGACAGTACACTGTTTATTCCGAGTTGCATTGCAGCTGAAATGCAGCCCTTCACAATTCTGCAATTTATGCTTCCAGATATTAGATAACATATTTGACTCATTATTTTATGCTGATTTTTTATCTGTTTCAGATGGACTGCGATTATGGTTATCAGATTGTCAAGGAAAAGACAAGGAAGAAGTTCTCAAACTTTCAACAAGAGCCACTGTCAGAAAAATGCTTTCTGACATGATTATGAATGATTAGTCTAAGCCAATAAGAAAAGAAGAAAGAACACTTAATATTATACTTTTATTACCAAATAATCTTATTCTTTTAAAATTTAATTTTTTGCTTTTTAATTCATTGATTTAGTAATGTAGATTTGATTAATCTTATGCTGCCTGTTAATGTACAGTCGGGGAAAAAAAAACCGCAACACCCGCTGTAATTTCGTTATTAATTGACGCAGAAACATCTAACAGACATAATTCAACAGGAAATTAAAAGCACTTTCTGAATATGTCGTCAAAATTTGAATCAGGGGTCATCTACATATTGAAATGAGCGCCAACTTTGATTTTTTCAATAGCAACACCCAATTTTGACTTCATTTTCGAATTTCTGGGAGTCTGGCAGTGCGGAAAAGGATACTGTTTGTATACTTTATCTTTAGTATTTATAGAGTTACAATCAAAAATGTGTTAGGGGGTTATCTGCAAATATAGAAAAATAAAATTAAGATCTTATAAGAAAAAGACAAAATTTTAATGTTTCACACCGGAAATCTTTCAGGAAAAAAATAATGAAAAAATTAATAGAACGTTACCTCTCTTTCCTGTTCCTTAATTATCCTGAATTCAATTTTTTAGATTTGTATAGACTTCAGTACTTTTTTAGTTAATTTTAGGTCTATTTAAATACATTACACTTGCGATTAGTCCATACAATACTCTTTGAAAAAAGTGCAATATTTTTCAAGTAAAAGTGTATATTATGGCTGTACTGATCACCAATAAAGCTTAAATTTTCTTTCGTAGGTGTAACACAATATACGAAATGAAATAATATATATATATATATATCTATACAACAACGCATAAACAAAATCTTTTTGGATAAATTATTGTAAGGTTCATGAAGTAAATATTAAACTATTTTAATCGCACTTACTAGTTTTGGGTCAGTTGAACTCTTTGGAACTGTACGATTCATTTTATAATTTCTATGAAAATATAATATCTTAATTAACCCTTTCGCGACTGCTCACGTAGATTCACGCCATTTGAAAATCTGTAACTCCGTCAGTGGGCGTTTCTTTCGTAATTTGTGTGTTACATTTTCTTAAGTGTGTACCGAGTGCTCATAATTTTGCAATAAAATATACTATGGATAGAAATATATTGATTAGAAAGAATATAATTATAATGTATATCCATTTGTAATATAATTGAGAATACAGAATTTTTTTTCTGAAATATTTCATTTTGAGAGTAAAACGCCCGTAGGCGGGTCTTACTGTCAAAAAGACAAAATCCTGTGGTCGCAAAAAGTGTTAAAATATATTTATAAAAGTTAAAGTATGTTTTTAAAAATGTATAAAGTTCAAATATATTAATAAAATTTTAAAGACTAAAGTTCCCTTAAAATAATAATCCTCCCCCCTACAAAATATATAAATAAATAAATAAAATAAAATAAAGCAATATATGAAGCAAATGATTAACCTTTTTTAACTATGACGGTAGTTAAGAAACGATTTTGCAAGTCTGTCTTGCATTCCAATTCCATTCGTTTTTTATCGTTGACAATTTCACATTAAACCTATTTTTGTATTTGAAACAGTAAACCCCGCCTATTTAGTTTTTTTTTTTTCTTCCAGTGTTTGCTTAAAAGATTCAAAATTTCTCATCAATTAATCGATGAAGTAAATACCACTTGTGCATATTTTTGTCAACATAATATAAGGGGTTTAACACGAATACTCAATGTCACATTTACTTTTCCATTTCTGTATTGTTTTGTTTTGAAGAACGATGAAGGCGTGGCTTGTCTTCTTTATAAAACAGGAATTCTTGATGCTAACACTAATGTCTAAAAATCATCATTTTTGTTTCATTTCTTTGCGTTTGACGTTGTTGTTATATAATTTGACCTGTAAATAAAAAATAAAAATATTTTGTTTAATTTTATTTGTTATTTTTTAAGATTTGATTCGTTATCTCATGCAAAACTTTATAAGAGACGGCCCCCTAAACCACTCCAAAAGAAAGATTTATTTACATCTCGAAAACTAATAACTGGAATGAGCTGCAAATTTGCACACCCATATTTTTCAGCATTAGGATTCATTTTATGTAAAAATTTATACAGGTCATAATTCATAATTTTTATGAATATGAATTTATTAATATTTTTCAGAATCAAAAGTAACGATGGATTATGTTTGGGTTTCTTCACTGTATCTCGTAAAACAAAAATTATATCGATCAAGTTATTTTTTGTGAAGATATTAATAAAGGTGTGAAATATGAATTTAACATTAGCACCTTCAAACTTTGAACGCTTATAACTCTGTGAAAAAATAAGTAAAATATACAACCAATATACTTTTTCGCGTTGTCACGATCCCAGGAATTCAAATATAAAATAAAAATAGGGTGTTACCATTGAAAAAATCAAAGGTGGTGCGCGTTTTAATATGTAGACGACCCCCAAATGAAAATTTCAGTTCATTTTCTGAAACTACTCACAATTCCTCGTCAAATGATACCTATTAAATTTTTCTACATCGATTAGCAACGAAGTTACGTTGAGTGTTGCGTTTTTTTTTTCCCCGACTGTACCTTAATCTAGTACAATTCAATAATAAATATCTGGAATTATGCTGGTTTCAGTATGCGGTACCGGTATTTTATACTGGATCCAGTAATTCTTTTTTAATTTAAGTTTTTTCATTTTTAATTCAATGATTTATGTATGTGTATTTGATAATTTTGTTGCTGCATTAATTTACTTGATCTGGTACAATTTTGTAATCAATATTCTAGAATCATGCTGATTTTAGTATGGTACTGATATCATACTGAAACCAGTAATTCTTTAATTTGTTACAATTTTTATTCAATGATTTATTTATGTTGATTTCTTAAATTTTTTGCTGCATTAATATACCTAATCTGGTACAATTTTGTAATGAATATTCTAGAGTCATGCTGCTTTCAGCATGTCTCCCTGCGATTCAATAGCAGGGAGCCATGCTTTCAGTATGGGACCGGTATCATACTGGATCCGGTGTGTCATACTAGAAACGGCATGTAATACTGGATCTGGTATGTCATACTAGATCCGGTATAATACTGGAACCGGTGTTTCATAAGCCAGTATATATTTTTTTTTACCGGAAACTAAAAAATTTTTCAGTAAGGCTTTTACCCCCTCCAACAGCAAATACTGTTCTGGCAATAGTACACTAAAAAAGAAAGAGTTTAAAATAAGTGCGGTGAAGTTTTGACCATTGAAAAGGTTTTAGAAAGATTGCCTACAAAAGAATCAATTCATGAAACAAAGATCAATGAAAAAGAAGCAGAAAAGAATAGAAAAAAAAAAAAAATCAGCTAAAAGTTTACAAAAAGAAAAAAAAGCCTGCAGACATGAAAGAAATAAAAGCAAGGTTCATAGGTCGAAGTTGAGTATAAATGTAAAAGCCAAAATTCTAAATTCATAGGTCAAGTCATTCATATTGATGAATTTTACCACGTAAAATATCTTACTAAATCTAAAATAAGTAATTATTACACATTCCTCGAAATTGATGATGAAGACTAGGTAGAACACAGCAGTATTTGTCGTGAACTGAAAAAACCAAACTTTGACAGCTGTGGACATTATTTTTTTTTTGTTGAATACCTATGTAGAAATAACATAATTCTGTACGCTTTTTCAATAAATATATTTAATAATAACTTAAAAGTGTGACTTATTTTATACACAGTAAAAAAATGGAATTTATTACTTGAATTTGTCCTTTTTAGCACTATCACTATTCCCCCCCCCACCATGGGGGAAAGTGGTGGTATATATACTAGCCTAATTAAATATACCACACAGTAAAAAGTAAAAATGCTGCAATAATTTTATTCTAAACTGTTCAAATGTAAATGTTATTAATAAAAATATTTTAGAAAATGAATTTAATATCTTTAAATTTAAGCTTTTTTTAAAAAAAATGCCTGATTTTACTACCATTTTCCCCCAACCCGACCTTATCCAAAATAATTAGAAAATATATTCCGTAATACATAAATAATGAATATTTATTTAGAAAGATTGGAATGTAAAGGTCAGGGATGGAACACGGGCGCAAAATTCATACCGGAATCTGTTTAAGAAGTTTCTGTATTATAATATCGTCGATTTAAGAAGTAGAAAATTTTCTTACATTGATATTGGTATGAATTCTGCGCCCGTGTTCCATCCCTGAAAGGTTGATTTTTTATACCTACTAAATGGCTAATCTTTATCTGGTTATCAGCCAGGGGCTCTATTCTCGTCTAGTTGCTTATTAACCACCACTTGTAATCGTTAACTACAGTTTATAACTACTATTCTACCCACCGTGTTAACCATCTTCCGGCTAAGTGCTATTCTGGTCTCCCGTTGTTATCTTGAGTGGTAGAAGAATCTCTCTGTCTGTGACATTTTAAACCAATCAGTTGCAAGGGATCATTTGTAATCCGTTTTGGGAGGGGAAAGATTGAATAGCGATGTTGACCACAGACTAAGGAATCACTAGACCCGGTGAGACGACTATCTGGAATGGGGGAAAAAGAAGTAACTGTAAGGTACTTAGAGCGACTGTTGGCCATATTGGTACAATACAAGCAAGAAACCAGTACACTGTAAAAAAATAACTATTACCAGCTGCAAGAAACGCTCTGTGATTGGACGTAACAACGTAATCTACAGTCGGCTGCAAAATTATTCGAGCACTAGCAATAATCCTTGCTGAAAAAAAGTACACTTAATACAGCTTTGTAAAATAAATCCTTGTCGAGTCATGTTCTTAATCAATCTAAGAACATGATTCGACAAGGATTTACTTAGCAAAACAGTCTTAAGTGTACTTTTTAAACATAGGAATTATTGGCTAGTGCTCGAATAATTTTGCAGCCGACTGTATATATGTAAAAACGAATGCATGTCTATCTGTTTGTCCTTTATGCATTACACCACCATTCATCCGAGCGGCATGAAACTTTTAGACGTTGTTGAGTACATTCCTGCGAAGGTTTCTGGCTTATATATTATATATATTTTATATCGGCCCCCCTAGGGAGCAGGGGGAGGGATAAGAACGGTATTACAACATTTTTTTCACATTTGCTTTTTTTCTCAAGGGAAAAAAAAAATAAATATTCAAAAGGTTCCAAATTCAAGATATTAAAAACCGATATTACAAAATATCTAAAAAAAAAAAAAAAATCACCAACATGGCAGTGGCGGATCCAGAACATAACTTTTATGGGGGGGGGGGGCTAAGATTTTTCAAGATGTAATTCCAAATCAATGAAAAGTTTGCAATTGTACTATTCAATTGGGAATGTCTGTACTTTTTTTTCGAACGGGGGGCTTCGGACCCTAGCCCGCCCCCCCCTTAAATCCGCCACTGAAACATGGGGGAGGGTGCAAAAAATATCTATATAGTAGACTCGTTGATTCACTGACTCAACACAGCCTCGGGGATTTTATGGGAGATACAGTCACAAATTTTGGGAAGCAGGTTGGATTTAGAAACCTGACCCCCTTTAAGACGGGATTTTGCGATATACCCCCTTTCCCCCCTCCTGCTGGGGGGCAGAAGGCAAAACACCTTTATTGGCATAACTCGGCTTTAAATTACTTCACGTTGACGAAATTGCAGATCAGGACACTAGAATCTAGTATTAAGAAAACATTTTTTTGCGATTTTGAATTTTTAAGGTTGGGGGGCACGATTTTCGGAGGTAAATTTAGCAAAATACGGATTTTCAAGAACTCTACCAATAACAGCACAAAGATATAAAAAAACCGTCAAACGCCTTTTTAAGAATAGCTCCAAAAACTCTTTTTTTTCTTCTTTTATTTGGATTTTGGATTTATTTTTTTTATTTTTATTTTAATTTTTTTTTTTTTTGGGGGGGGGGGGGGGGGAGAGTTACGGGGGGTAAATCCGAGCCCCCTTTTAGCGCTAAATTTGTCAGGGGGAAATCTATAGGAGTTGCAGTCAGAAATTTTAGTGTGTGGCTTTATTTACATGTTAAATATATATAGATATCTTCTTATCTTATTCCTTTATTAATTCTGCTCATCTGCGCAGCACTAGTGCGACGTAAAACCCAACCATCCATCCATCCTTTTATTAACTCTCTACACATAAGACGAAAGTATTGTTCTGGAGTTCGAAAATTTTTGCCCTTCAGTTTTCGATTGATTTACATGTTTTGAGATGTCCCGATCATGATTTGACCAATTTTAGAAGATAAATGCCTGTCTATATGCCACGAATTTTGTGAATACTGCATCTCACAAACCAATGAACATATTTAGATATTTAGTTAGATTTAAACTGCTGTTGAATACATTTGGGGAACAATTTTCTGAACATGGGGGCATCGTTATCCCATTTTTCTCATAATTTTTAATGTTTCACAATAGAACAATTAAATATATTTTCAAATTCAAATTATTTATAATATTAAAATATATATATGTATCCAAATTATTAATTTGTATAATAAAAATTGCAAATATAATAGTATTTAATTTAATTTTTACTTTCTCTAATTCCTATAATGATAGAGAAAATATTTTGGGATCAAATTTTTGATTTTCAGTTTTTGCTATACTTAAACATTTTGAGCTTCCCGGTGTTTGCGTTAGCAATATAAGGCCAACTGACTGTGTTATGGTTTAGGGTTTAGAGAGAGTGCCTTTTAAGAGAGGGTCTAGGTCTATCTAAGGGGTTCTAGCCTGCACTTATGCATATTTAGGAGAAAACCATGGAAAACCATTAAAATTTTTACTTTCTTCTATATTCAATCGAAGAAAGTATTGAATTCGAAAAATTTTCGACGTATTTACACGTTTTGAGAGTTCTAGAACATGATTTGACCATTTTTAGAAAATGTCTGTGTGAGACAAAAATTTTGTGGCAACTGTATTTCCAGAACTACTGTTCAAAATTACATATAGATTTATATGTAGATGCACTTTGATCCAACTTAGTGCCTATCAACTTTTGGCATCGACTGCTCAACAGGTGACCTGCTCATACAACGATTTCCGAAATTCAAGGGGAGGTTATATCTCAGATTCTATTGTGTATAATAAAACAAAACTTGATACATAAGAAGTCCATTATAAGACATTATGCTGGTGAATTTAAATGTTTATAGGCCAATAGGTGGCGCTGCTATACAGCGATATGTGCAATTTAAGGAAAGGCTATATCTCAGGAACTACTGCACAGAAATGCATATAAATTTATATGTAGATGCATTTTGACCTAAATTAGGGCCTACCAATATTTGGTGTCAACCGTTCTCCAGGTGGCTCTGCTATACAGCGATTTCCGCAATTTAAAGGGAAGGCTATACACTCCTTCTCATAATTATAAGGACACCCGTTTTTGTATATTAACTAAACACTGAACACTATTATTTAAACAAATATATTTTTAATTAATTTGAATTTCATAAATAGACTATATTTAAAAAGTTTTATCATTTTTCTATCTTAAAAAACTTAATATATTGTAAAAAGATGATTTTTCAGGTGTTCACAATTATAAGGACAGCTCGAATTTTAGTAATTTTTTTCAGTTATTCTTTAAATTAATGTTTTATTGGGTCTCTTTTTAGGGTTAAACAGTCAGACATTCTCTCTGGTATATATATATACATTTCTTTTTAATAATCAGTTTCAATACCATTTCATATAGCATATATGATATTCTTAATACATTTAAACTATTTAAATTTGCTTTCCACTTGCATGCACTTTTCTAATATCATAAGTTGAGGTTTTTTTCAACTTTTAGGCCATGGGAAAGGCAATAATACAGAAGTTTCTTTCTTCAAACTATTTCCTATTGCTCTAACAGTAGAGCAAAAATGTAAGTCTTATTGAAAAAAATATTATTACCCCCAAAATCTAACAAAAATCTGATAATTCTACGTTTAAAATTTGCAGATATTCTCTTCATGTTCATAATAATAGAAAAATTTACTAAATTCATTCTGCCTTCAGTAGAAACAGCTCCCCAGAGCACCATAGATCCACCTTTAAAATGCCCGATTCATATCTGCCTTTAAAAAATCTGCTCTGTCTTTCGCTATCTTCAGATCGTGCCAGTAACTGTTAAAATCATTTGGTTAATCTAGAATAAAATGTTTTTCACCCGAAAATGCAACATTTTACCATTTCATATTGTCTTTATTCAACTTTAACACAGACGTTCTTTCCCCCATTAAATGCTGAGTGATTATTACAGGTTTTTTATTCATTTTAACATATTATTAATTATTTTAAATATGCATAATTGTAGACCCTAACCTTTCGATAAAAATTACGAGCAAATTCGGCAGCAATCATTATGAGTAGAACAGTAAGAGGAATTATGAGTCTTCGATCTCTGTAAAGCAACTCTGATTTTGCATCAGATCTCTCTCCTATCGAACCAGCAGTTCAATGTTTGATCACATTTCCTTCAGAAATTTTAGACCTTTGAATTTCATTAGAAATTCGGAAGATTGAAATTATCCTTCCACTTAAAAAACACATTTATCATACTTCACTACTTGAACGTTCTTTTTTTTCGAGGAATTATCAGTAATGTCCGTCCAAGAAAAATTGAAGGCTTATAAATGAATTAATCTAGCCCAGTAGTTAACAAATTCGCATGTCAACTGTAATTTATCCGCTAGTAAGTTAAATAAAACGAAAAAATCTGGATTGTCCCTATAATTATGAACATCTAAGAACACGGAGAAAAACATATTTTGCATTATTTTTTATTAATTTTGTTTTATATTAAAAAGATATAACAGTTTTGGTTTTCAGACTACTAGATATATTAAGTGTACTTAGTATAATCTTTTTTACAATTATTTTTACTTTAGTTATTTAAAAATATAAAGTGTCCTTATAAATATGAGAAGGAGTGTATCTAGGTTCTATTGCGTACAATCAAATAAAACTTGATATGTAAGAAGGCCATTATGAGACCGTATACTAATTTAATTTAAATTCTTATCAGCCAACAGGTGGCGCTGCTATACAGCGAATTCCGCAATTTAAGGGAAGGCTATAGCTAAGGAGCTACTGCACAAAATTGCATATAAATTTACATATAGATGTACTTAGACCTAAATTAGCGCCTATAATCTTTTGCTGTCAACCGATCAACAGATGGCTCTGCTACACAGCGATTTCCAAAATTTAAGGGAAGGGTATATCTCAGATTCTATTGCGTGTCATCAAACAAAACTTGATATTCGGGAAGGCCATTATGAGATATTATGCTGATTCAATATTGGATGCCTATCGGCCAATAGGAGGCACTTCTGTACTGAAAACTTCCTCGAAAACAGGAAGGCTATATCTGAATTTCTATGGCATATCACAATACGAAACTTGATATATGAGATAACCGTTATAAAAATGCACATTTTAAGATGTTATTTACAGACAATAAAACTGTCTTTCGTTGGATATTTAGTGTTAGTTTTCTCAAAGATGAAAATCATTTTCGTTCATTATAATGAACATATATCTAACATATTATCTAACATACATGTTAGATAATTTTAATAAATATAAGTTTTAATATATTATTTACACTTAGTGAATTTGTATTAAAAAAAATATATAGAAGAAAGTCTTGTGGTCACCACAACATACTAGTTTTCACAAAGTGCTGTAATTACATTAATTTAAAATAATAATAATAATAATAATAATGAAGTCAACTTAACTCATTCACAATTACATGCATAAATCTGTACTGATAAGTATAAAGGATTTAAGTCCATATTCTTGATTTTTCAGGAGACGAAAATTAAAGTTAAACTAACTAAAAACTAACCAGAAGAATCGATTAGGAAAAAGGGATTATGTTGATTCATACCCTTTATACCGTTCAGTGATTTTCAAACCTTCATTTAATAAACGGAAAAAATTGTATTAAATATTTTATACAAAGATTAATGCTAAATTTCTAACTTGAATCTTTTTTTACCAATGGATTCTCTCAAAGACTAAATGACATGGATTTAAATCCTTTATACCAGTCGATAGAGACTTTTTTTCTGGGTCTGACTATGTACTTAACTCAAAATCGACATTTTTGGACTTAAATCCTTTATACTTATCAGTACAGAAATAACAGTAAATACCAAACTATAGTAATTTGCTCTTCTTTTTCAAATTCACATGATTTTTTTTTTCTTTAATGGAAACTTAGAAGCATCAATATTAAAATATTCAGCTTATTTGTATTTTGTATAAAATTGATATTTATATTTATATTTTGTATAAATTTTTAATTTTTTAAATTTTATTTTTATTCAACATGTTACAATGAAATTTTCATTAAATAAATTACCCTTTACACAATAAAATCAGCAAGTTATTCATTTAATTTGATGTTCCAGAATAATTCAATAAATTTTGACTCTTCATTTCTTAGTATCAGCTTTTTTAAAAACCTCACTGATTATTGACTTGAATTTGACTAACCAAGCTCTAACTTTTATAAATATACAAAGTTTTCATGAAATTTGAAAGTGTTATAATAGTAATGCACTATTGAAAATGCAATATGTAGCTTTAAAATTCTTTTACAGTACAGTGTAAAAAAACTTATTACCATTCTAGGTATCAGAAAAATTTGTTTTATATGCATTTTGATTAAGTTATTATGTAGCAAGCTCAAGAAAGCTTATACAAAATAAATCTCATAGTCACTGGTCAGGTATTTAAACAAGTAGATTAATATTAATACTTTAATTTAGTAAATCATTTACTGTATAATTAATAAAATTTCAAAATATTTGGAAATTCCCCCTCCTAAATACAACCTTGATAAGACCTACGAAACACAAAAATTGAAGTGCTCATTACACCCTCATTTTTCCTTTTACTGCGTAATCATTCAATATATACACCCGTAGCAGAATTTATGTGACATAGTAACATTGTCAACAGAAAAGAAATTGTCATTTGCAGAAAGATATGCCCATAAAAATAAGATATTCCTAAATTTCAATAGAAAATCGAAACTCCTGTCTTATATTTAAGATTTCTTCAACAGTTTACTAATAATATCGATTTCTGTATAATTATATGCATATATTATGTGTAAATAAGAAAATATGTCAATCTTGTCTTTTTGAAAATATTTGCCCGAACAATGTTTGACGCAGAAAACTTAAAAATACACTGTCACAGTGATTCCTAGTCTGGTTTTGCTTGTACCAATAAGGCGGCTCGGTTACAGTTGAGACTTCACTTTTAGAACCGCCTTGCCGGGTCTAAGTAATTCATTAGTCTGTGATGTTGAGAACCGGTTTTCAATGGTGGAAAATGTGAAATGTCCTTGTAAATGAGCAAACTAAAACATTATACAGACGTGCCCATTTTGATTGCGATAAACGACGATCTTTCAGCTGAACAACTGCCTCCTAGCTGCCGGTAACTTAACGACTGTAAACAAACTGTCAAGATTTCGACGCAACTGAACGAGAATAGCAAATCGTCGTTGTCTCGCTTGTCAACAACCGGTTTCCGCGTAACGACTAGACGAGAATAGAGCCCCCTGGATAGCTCAGCGGCAGAGTATTCGCGCATTAATTAGAGAGTCCGGTTTCGAATCCCTGCTCTGGTAATTCTCAAATAGTTGGTGTAGAAAATCAAACTTTACACTCCAATCTTTCTAAATGTATATTCAATGTATTTAAAAAAAAATTTTTAAATAAAAAAGATAAATACACTTTACACAGGAAAATAAAAAACCGCTGTCAATTATGCACACACGACATTATTTCCTTATTCACTAAAACACACACACACACACACACATATATATATATATATAAACAAGATAAAAAGTTGCCAGTAAAAAAATTAATTTTCTAAAAGTAGAAATAATCTATTAAAAAAATTTTAAACCAAAATTCTTAATGTATTGCATCACATTTTTTTTTTTTTTTCCAATTTATGATTTTGCAAATTTTATTGTGTTATGGTGAAGGTATTAAGGTATTAAAATGAATTGTATAGTTATTATTATTATTATTTTTTTTTTTTTAAGGTATTTTAAAATACTTAGAATATATTTTGGCATAAAAAAATGTAAAATAGAGTCAAATTCAAACTCATTTATAAGTTCACTCATATTTAACTCATAGAAAACTCATTTTCTAATTTCACTTCGATAGTTTTTTAACATTACAAAATTTCACCAAGCAACTATATTGCCGACAACAATCGACATATATACTTACGCTCCTCACTGACTGAATGACTCTGTCACGCTTAAAAAGGCTAAGAGATTTCCTTTGACTCTGTCTATGTGGGAAAACAAGTTTCCACCTAATTTTCAAACTTTATTTAATTTTAAAAAATCTAATTGTCCGATCGATAAGCTATTTAATTCAACGGATTCAGATAAAACAATTTAGACTCGGTAAATTCAAACAAACATTTTTCCTTCTGTTTTTTTTTTTTTTTTTTTTTTTCATGAAAATCTTCAATTACATTATTATTTTGACAAAATGTAAACGACGTACCTTTAATAGAAAAAACAAATTGGTTTTAATAACAGTAAAATATGTCCAGACCAGATAAGAAAACTATGTTGTTTGACATACCAAGCCAGTGTTTTACCAGTAGGATAACCTAATCTACAAGCCCTATTTGCTCATTTGAAGGTGAGTAATGTATATTTTCCTAAACATATATTTCTAAAATTTAGCTAAAATTTCATAATCTAGGGAAGACTCCCCCCCGCTCCCCCCCCCCCCACACACACACACGTACAAGCAGGAATCTACACTAAGACAATAAAATACACTTTTTTTTTTTTTTTTTTTTAAGTAACTCATATCATTTTTGTGTGCTGAGTTGTGTTAACCAAATATTTTCAAAAATTCTTTTATATTTTCATTAAATTTAATGTATTACAAATATTTTTACATTTTTAAACATATAAAAGTAGGTTATTTTTCTTTGTGTGAATTATACTGTGATAAAAAGTCAGTTCCTCAACTGATATTTGAAAGAATTAGAATTTCAAGTTTCATTACTTTTAGATTATTAACTCAGATGTTACTAATTTTCTTATTCCTTACAAATATACGTGTGTGTGTGACAGAAACAAGAAATGAATAAAAATAATCTTATATTTAGATTAAGAAATATTTTGTTCCCTTATATATTCCTTAATAATGTATTCTATTAGTGTAGGTATATATTGATTTTCTAAAGATTCTAATTTTATACTACACTATAACAAGATAAGTGCAACACACACGTTAAGGCATGAAATATTGTTAGTGTTTTCATATAAATATACATTAAAAAGTTACTACTACTTAAAAAAGTAAATAGATGAAATAAGAATCTAATTAGAGAGCAAGTCTAATGAAAAGTGATTTTATTTACAATTAATAATTATTATCTTATAACTTGATAAGAAAAGTAAACAGACGAAAGCACTTTACTTTTTATTTCTCGTTGTCGTGAGGTAAACAAACGATAGACACCATATTATCACTACAAACTGAGTTACTTCCCTTGTTGCCAGTTGAGATTACACTTCATGTCTACTCCTCGCTATGATGGCAAGCCTTTGCTTCAAATTTTAACCCAAAAAAAAAAAAAAAAAAATTACTTTCTGAACAACATAATAGAATGCAGATATATCTTTTTAAACCCCTCTTTTGAGAAAATCCTTTAAAACTTACAAAATAGATAAAATCTTTTTTCCTGTATGAATATATGAATGCTTATATTTACACATATATCAGGAAATCCTGTTTTTACTATGTAGTGTAGACACTTAAATCGTTTCGCTGTAGCTAATACAGCATCAATTATAATTAGATCACAACTGATAACATTTTTAAACATATTTTACACATATATGCATTTCATCCGTAAGAATGCTAAAATATTCAGTTAGAATTTCACTCAGAAAGCCAACTGGCAAATATTTCATTCACTAATGATTTTTCTTCAGAATAAACGGTCTATTTTGCAAGATTTATATATCTTTTCGCACAAAGATTTATATATCTTTTCAAATATATTTCGCACACTTAAGATTTTTTTTCGCTATGAATGCGCGAATAGTTATAAGAAAAAACCTTTCATACAGTGGCGGATCCAGAACTTGACTTTTTATTTTGGGGGGGGGGGGGGGGCACTAAGATTTTTCAAAGTGCTATTATAGACCAATAAAAAATTTACAATTGCAATATTCAATTGGGAATGTCAGTGTTTTTTTTTTTTTTTTTTTTTTTTTTTGGGGGGGGGGGGGGCTTCAGCCCCCCCTTAAATCCGCCACTGCTTTCATATATGTATTATATACACTTATAACTTTTTTCTTTTCTGAATAAGCTGATGGGAATTTAAACTCCCGTTTGCGAAAACACTTTATAAACACTTTAACACTTTATAAATTTAAAACACTTTAAATTTTATTCCCACACATTTGGCTTGCCTTTGTATGGATGCGTAAATGCCTAGTTAGCTTACTGTTTTCAGAAAATCCTTTAGAACATATTTTACACACATACGGCTTTTCTCCTGTATGAGTGCGTGAATGTCTATCTAAACCTCCCTTCTCGGTGAATCTTTTAGAACATATTTCACACACATATGGCTTTTCTCCTGTATGGATGCGTAGATGTACCTTTATACTTCTCTTTTCAGTAAATCCTTTTTGACATACTTCACACAGGAAAGGCTTTTCTCCTGTATGAGTACGTAAATGTTTATTCAAATGTCCCTTATACAAGAATTTTTTTGGACATATTTTACATACATGTTTCTTTTTGTCAGTATGGATATTTAGATGTGATTTTAGGTAAGGCTTTTGTGAAAATCTTTTGAAACATATTTCACACTCATAAGGCTTTTCTTGTGTATGGATGCGTAGATGTAACTTCAATTGTCCGTTATCAGAAAATCCTTTAGAACATATAACACACATGTACGGTTTTTCTCCTGTATGTGTGCGTAAATGTGTATTCAAACTTCCTCTTTGACTAAATCCTTTAGAACATATTACACACAAGTATGGCTTTTCCTCTGTATGTATGCGTAGATGTGTAATTAGACTACCCTTCCCAGAAAACCTTTTAGAGCATATTTCACACAAATATCGCTTTTCTCCTGTATGAATGCCTGTATGTGTATGTTTATCGAAATTTCCTTTTTGAGTGAATCCTCTAAAACACACTTCACACACGTATGGCTTTTCTCCTGTATGGATGCGTGTATGTTTATCTAAACTTCCTTTTTCACTGAATCCTGTAAAACATACTTCACATATGTATGGCTTCTCTCCTGTATGTGTACGTAAATGATTATTCAAATTTCTTTTTGCAGCAAATATTTTACAACATATTCCACATGAATACTTTTTTTCAGGAATGCGATGGTGTACGCGTGTATTCGTATTTTCCATATTAAAATATTCGAACTTATCTCACAAATATATATGTGGGATGGCCGATTGGTGTGGGCTTTTAAAACAGAAAAGTAATAATTCACTTAATTATTAATCGTTTAAAATTTAATAGAAAATTAAAGTACTTTGTACAAATATTTACAGTATTGTAGTTTAAATTATTATTGAATGGGCAACTATAACAGTCGCATTTGCAAATCAAAGTTCACAGTTTTTGTTACAAGAGAATTGTTCATAAGTTCCGTTTTCGATTTGATCACTTAGGAAAAAATACGCGGTTTAGTACAGAGCTCCGTCAAAGCTAAAACTTGTCGTCCACATAACCACAGAATACTATATACAGAAGCCCAAGTCCCATTACCCGTAATGGAAATTCTCCCTAACATGGTATTCGCATAGACACTATCGCCCTCCAACGGGGAGCATCAAACTACAACTTAATTCTAGTAACCTGTTTCATCCACTACCATATCTGGCAATTTATCGCTTTTTTTGGCGACTTTTATGGAAAACAAAAAAAAAAGGACAGAGGTTCAAAAAGAAATATACGTTTTTTTTTTTTTTTTTTCGCTAAACATTAATTTGTTTATAGTTTGGTGTAGAATGGAATTTTAAATTACCTTTTTCCTGTTCTCATTTAATTAATTGTAGTACAATGTCAAAAACGATTTAAAATGCTGTAGACTTAACAAGACAATAAATAAACTTAATTTTGTTAAAAAATTTGCATAATACATAACTAATATGTATTACTTACAGTTTAAATTAGTATATCTTACTGTACTTTTACGGTGTTTATTATCCTTCCCCATGCATTCATTTATTTTTTTTAATTTTCTGTAAATACACACTGTTATATGCAATTAAATTTCATCTATTTTAATACATTTTTAATCCTAATTATTCATACATACGAGGGTTGCTATTTATATTTCTGGCCTAATAATGAAAAAACAAATATGTAGGATCGAAATTGGTTTTATTGTTTTTCAAAATATTCTCCATGATGATCAATACACTTTTGCATGCGTTTGAACCAATTTTCAAAGCACTTTTTCCAGTCCGATTGAGGTAACTCCAAAACATGCGTTTTGAATGCATCAACCGCTTTTTCGGGGGTCGAAAATCGTTGTCCACGTAATTTATTTTTGATGTGTGGGAATAAGAAGAAGTCATTGGGTGCCAAATCAGGGCTGTAAGGCGGATGACCCATCAGTTCGATCTTTCGCTCAGTCAGAAATGCATTTGTTTGAGTCGATGTGTGAGAGCTCGCATTGTCATGATGAAGAATGATTCGCCTGTTCTTCTGCTTTTTTCGAATTTCTCCGATGACTTCTGGCAAACAAATGGTCGTGTACCATTCAGAATTGACCGTCCTGCGTTGCTCTAACGCCACTGTTGCCACATGACCGTTAATGCCGAAGAAACAGGCAATCATTTGTTTCGATGTGCTTCTTCCTCGAACAACTTTTGTTGGTTTTGCCTCGCCTTGGAAGACCCATACAGTTGATTGCTGTTTTGTTTCCGGTTCATATGCATAGATCCATGATTCGTCACCTGTGTAGATGTTATACTTATACACAGCCTTTGATGTACCTTGAACGTATTTTTCCATCATTTCCTTGCACCAATCGACACGAGCCTTTTTTTGAGCGTTTGTCAGATTATGCGGGATCCAACGTGAACAAATTTTTTTTACGCTCAAATGTTCATGCAATATTTTATTGATGCTAGTCATACTAATGTCCAAAGACGCCTCAATCTCACGGTATGTCACATGACGATCTTGCTTTATCAGTTTACGCACAGCATCGATCTTTTCTGGCACAACAACGGATTTTGGACGACCTGCACGGGATTCGTCCCGGATCGAACATCGACCACGATTAAATTCGTTATACCAATTTTTTACAGTGCTGTAGGATGGCGCTTTATCGCTGTATAAAGAATTAAGTTCATCGAAGCACTCTTGTCTTGACAATCCACGTCGAAAGTTATGAAAAATAATCGCACGAAAATTTTCACGATTCAATTCCATTTTTTGAAATAGAAGAACTTTTCAATTTACTGTCAACAACACAAATAAAGCTATAATGGTAAATCGTCTGCTGAATTTACGTTTAAAAATATCAAACTTTCGATTAAAATCGTCTGCGGTTGCCTAGCAACACTTACTGTTGCCAAGGCCAGAAATATAAATAGCAACCCTCG
>CAWVNO010000765.1:0-13000 GCA_963930645.1 Salticus scenicus
GGCGGTTAGGGAGCCTTGTTATAGCTACTCCAACTCTTCACCCTTATGCCTTGCTTCTCTGATAGGTTGAAATGTGTTTCCACGACCCGGTCAAGACAGTGAGCAAGTAGCTGGAGCGGTTTCTGGGTGTCTTCTCCCTCCGCAGCTTTCTCAGGGGCCGTTTTCCTAGCCGCGGATCGGCTGGGAAATGTGATCTCTTCTTCTTGCCCCCCCCCCCCAAGAAAAAGAGATCACATTTCCTCGGCCGCCTCACGACACAAAAATGAAAGATGTGACCCTCCTGGATGGTGATTTCTGTAGTTTATTTGGAGCAAGAAAGAGTAGCAACATGTAAAGGTACGTTATGACTTACAACAAGTTTCAAATATTTTTGCATCAAATTTCCCATAGTGAAAGACAGTGATTTCTATCACCAAGGCTTGATTCATTTTTCGCCATGTTGACAGTTTGCGTGCCAAATACACGTATAGTAAAGATAAAAAAATAAATCTAATATATTGAAGTTACATTTGTCGTAAAACTTTCTCAAGAAGGTTTTTATTATTAATGTAAAATCTGGTGGCTGTTTTGATGCCAAGAAAAGTACGTTAAATGTCCATGCAGGATGGTCTGCAACCGTTTTAAAGAACCTGTAAACTGACTAAAATTTATGTGCTGATAATAATATTTCAAAGAGGAAATTATGTCTAATTATTTAATAAAAAAATAATAATAATTCACTTGGGAATTTCTACGTCTTGTGAGAACAACTGAAAAAAAAAAAAAAAAAAATTCAATTGCAGGTGTGGAAAAATGGCGCAGACCTCAGTATTTGTTTAAATTTTTTCTCTATTTATAAAATCGTTGGTTTAAGAAGAAAGTTTTGTTTCATAAATACCGGTATGAAATTTGTGCCAAATTTCCATCCTTGTAATTATAATTTTCTACTGTGGAAATTTTCTACAGTGGTAATTTTCTGCAGTAATTAGAAAAAATTAATCAATAGATAAATTCAATGCACTTATTTTAATGAAAAAAAATTTTAAATGTTAAATTCTAAATTATTAATTAACTGGAGGTGTAATATTAAATGAATATAAATGGGAAAAATGAATATTAATAATTTATATTTTAAAAAGGATAAAGCATATGATATATTGCTATCATATTTGTATCATAGTAATATATATATATATATATATATATATATATAACCTTTTTATTATGATATTTCTGAGTTAATCGTGTTAACTTCCCAATTCTACAATCTTAAAATTACTTATGATATATATATATATTTTTTTTTAATGAGGTCATGCCTAAAATGAACTCCCAATAAAAATACTGAGACTTACTGAAACTGTTTTCTCGTTCATTTTGATAGTTTTCTTTCGAACGTGTCCCATAAAAGCATTTATCTTTTCGCTAAAGCATTTCAATGACCGACACAAGCCTCGCAGTTTTCTAGAATCATTCGTAAATACTTTGGTAAAGAATACTTTGTCATTTTTACATTTCTTATTTATCGTAATGTTTCTTTTACCTAAGGTGGAATGTAATCGTCACTCGCGTATTCTTTCTTTTTGTTTTATTTAATGGTTTATTTATTTGTTAAATATATTCTGAATTAAATATAAGACGTATAAGACAGATAATATAAGATATATATATATATATATATATATATATATAATTTTGAAAATATGTTAAGACTTGAAGATAAGTGGGCGTGGTTAAAAAGAAGAAAAATTCAAAATCATTAGTGACTTCGGTTTGTTTGTTTATTTGACGCTTCGTGATTTTAAATAATTTTAGAACAATTTAAACTGATATATGTTAATGAGGTTTATTACGGCATGTTCCCTAGTAAAAATGAGAACTTATTAAATAAAGAAGCACTGGTTAGTGTGAAAAGATCTACAAAACAATTCCAAATCATTACGGTTTGGAAGAGGCACGTCTTTAAAGTTTATTTTAATATTTTTTTTTCTATACTTAACTAACATAATAAAATTGGGTACATTATTCCCATGCATAAAAACATACTTCCTATAGACTATTGTATGATAATCATTAATCTTGACATGATCATAGGTACATTAGTGATATGAATGGATATTTGAGAGTGCATTTTATAATTGTGTTAAGCGTTTCTAATATTTTCTAACAAAAAATGCCTATGACTTCTGTTCGACTATTTGATTGTCTGACAGTCAGGTGTGTCTGTTTTTCTAATTTCCATAGATATTTTTGTAATGATCTGAAACGTATGCACGTGATACAAGACCATTATTTTATTTTCTCCGTTGAAAACTGCATAAATAGCCAAGTACATTGTGAACAAGATCACATAAACGAATTTCAAAGCAACCTCATTTGATATAGGTATTTGTTTAAAACATATTTTAATATCTTTTATACTGCACACGACGAAATTAATATACATTATCCAGATTAACCAAAGCACGTTTCGTGTAAAATATGGCAGAATTAATATTAATAATTAATTTACATGGACCCCAAAAAGCTTTTCGTTTTATAATGGATATAAGTAGAAATTGCTAAATGTAAATTTTATCTGATATCGAAAATTCTTTTTAAGAGACTATACGGCGCATATCAATTTTGCAGAAACCAAAAATCACTAAATCGTCAGCATTGGTACATACCGTATTGCTATATGATTTAAATATCCTTTCAAATAATAAAATCTTGACTATGGCAATGATTTATTACGAGTTTTCCTTGGGGCATTTATTTCTAAAACTTAATGAAAACGATTATTATCATGTAATTATCGTTATCAGTAAGTTATGCTTATCAGTAAGTTCTTAAACTATAATATAATTCTCACTTACGATTTTCTTTAGCTATATATATATTTTTTTTTTCATATAAAATTAAGCATTTTATATAACATTCATAAGTGTAATTAACTATTCTGTGTTAATAAAATTGTACATGCTTTGAAAATCTTCAATATAATTATACTTAAATATTTTAATATTAAAATTCATTTTTTTTTCTTTAACGACATTATTTACATTGCAGAAAATCTTTAATTTGTCAATAACTTTCTAAAGAATTTTTGTAAAATTTTACCTACACGCATACCTTTTTTTTTTTTTTTTTTTTTTTAAACTTTTTCAATACTACTGGGACGTTATGTCCCAAGCAGTGGTGCCAGATTGTGGAAAATTTTTATTCAATTCCACCACTAAATATTAATTGTAACGGTTGACTAATAATAGCTTCCAAGACTTTTTGCAAGATGCCTTTGAAATTGTTACACTACCGTTGCAAGTAAAATTTATTGATGGATATTGAATAAAAAATTCTCTCAATCTGACAGCACTGGTCCCAAGCCCAGTTTACATTAGTAGTAAAAGGGTTAAGAATCGGTTGAAAATATAGAAATTTTTTTAAAACGGTTAATACCTTGATATAGAATTAATGAGGAAATATTTATATCTACAAAACCTGTATCAGCGAAAAGACTAGCAACAGATTTTTTTGTTAAAAATGTCGTTTCTTAATAAAATGATAGTTTTTCGCTACAATATCTATAACAAAAAAAACTACAAATACTATTTTGTTTTATTAATCTTATAATTATTCCATGCATAGAGTAAAACTGTGCTATGTATTTGGTTTTTTTTCAAAAGGACGCAGAGATGAGTAAGGAATAGTTTGTTGAAAAATTGTCCATAAAAAGATAATTTTATACTTTACCTAATTTTTTTGCGCGCACGGGACTGCACTGCCGAAGGCAGTGGGGACCCGGGCCGACTTTTTACCCAATCATAAATGATATATATATATTTTTTTTAATTTATTTTCTTAACACTAAAAGTTACTGTTAGTGATTCATTAATTTTAGTGATTCATTTGAAAATACTGACCCGCTAGCGGGCGAAGCTCGCTAGTTTTCTAAATTATTATATTCTGAAATATTTTGCGAATACTTCTCATTCATAAGTTTACAAAAAAAATATTTTCAAAATTTTCACACACGTACACATAAAAAATAATATATTTTTAATAAAATGTTGTTTGTGTCTAAAATATTGCGATATTCAAGTAAATTCTTTCATAATTCGAAACAAAACATTTTTATCTTACTATGCAAATTACACTGTTAAAAATTTTCTCCTAGGTTGAACCAAAACATGGTACATTTTTGCTGCCACCATGCGATGGTGAAACCTTTTACCATTATTTGGTGCTTTACTAAACCAAGGCTTGGTACTTCAATAGCTACATCCATAAGACGGAGAAATTTTTTACCATAATTTGGTGCTTTTTTTAAACAAGAAACGCCAAATCATAATAGAAGGTTTCACCATCGCATGGTGGCAGCAAAAATGTACCATGTTTTGGTTCAACCTAGCAAACTGAAGCTACTGTAGTACCAACATTTGGTTCAACCTTGAACTGAAATTTTTAACAGTGTACTGCTGAAAGGCTGTTGCAAAATATTCTTTAATGAGACGTGGTAAGTATACTTACCACCAAAATCATCAGTTTTTAAACAGAGCGGTAAGCTACTTTACTACGACTACCATATTTACTTATTAAAATACATGAAAGAATCAAATAAAAGAACGAAGTATCACACTCTGTATTGACTCCTTGATTCTTTTTTTCGAAAATTATCTTTCTAAGGCCGTGGTAAGTACATTTACGTCAAAAATGGATGCTCAAACTAAGTACAGTAGGCTTGGAAAAAGTAGCTTACTCCGCCTTTCTCATTTAAAATTAATGAATTAGGTGGTAAGTATACTTCTTATGACCGTATAAAGAATTTAAAATCAAATTAATTTTTTCTAATAAGCTAAATGAAATTGTTTTTTTCTTAAATCAATCGCAAACCCAAAAATATTTTAATGTATATTATTACAAGAAATAAATAGGCTGTTAAAGGGCTAAAGCAAAAATGTCTAATGTCGGAAAAAAAAAGTAACAAAAATGTTTTTATTTAAAAACTAACAACAAGAAATCGAATAGGGATTTATTATATAACACAAAACCCCTTCATAAATCACTGAAAAAGATAAAAGATTTTAAATCGCTTTATGTGAAGTATTTTCTAAAGACATACTTTTTCTAAGTAATAAAGTAAAAACCATTCTTTATTTGAAAACATTCTATTGTTTCTTTAGGGCAGATTTTAAAAATAAAACTTAGATTTTACACTAGTAAAGGTTCGTAGCCATTTTACTTTTGTATTAAAGAATTAACCGAAGGATTAATGTTCAGTTTCAAATAATTTGTACATGATTATTCACAATGCCATTTAATAATATTTTTGAATATTATTCTTAATGTATATTAAAAGGGGAAATTAAAATAAAAAGACAAAGTAGATTATAAAATAAATTTACATATTGTGATGATTATTCATATCATTTGACAATTATTATTTTCAGTAATAATATTTTTTATGCAACAAAGATGTGTATTCGGAGAAGGATATTTTATATCTTTTGTTATTTAATATTGAATTTAAGTTTATCAGTAAAAAGTAAAGAGTCTAGCCATAGCCTCCTAAACCAGATGCCTTCTGTGTGGCTCGGAAACTTGGCAACAGTTCAAGCGGTAGATAGCGGCATCTGGTACAGATTGCGCGACTTTTTTATTCAACTCTCACCAATAATTTTAAGAAGTGATATATGATATATATAATCGATGTTTCTTCGATTCTATTCGCTTTTTATGTATATCAAATCCCACTTTTAAAAATTTTTGGTGGCTGTTGAATGAAAAAGTCGCGCAATCTGTACCAGGTGGCGCTGTCTACCGTTTGAACTGTTGCCAAGTTTCCGAGCCACGCGGAAGGCATCTAGTTTAGGAGACCATGTTCTAGCCTGTAGTTAAACTAACTCGATAAAAAGTTTTCAGATATCATGTATTTCACAGAAATGATTATTAAAAGAATTATTGGAACAACTGGATCATATCCTGCTAATTAACGTAACCAGAAAAAATTATATAAACAAAATCTTTATATATTTGTTATTGCTAGTAAATCAAAGTGAGTAAGAAAGACTAGTAGGTAGAAGTGATCCTTAGTTACCGTAATTTTCGGCTCTTGAATTCCTTTTCCAAACTTCACAATTAAAAATTTCGTTTGCGTTTCGGCGGTTCAGCCAGCTCAAAATTTTGTCTCAGTTTTACCGCCTCCACCCATTAAAAAAATTTGTTTTTGTTTGCTGACACGGCATACTTCGTCAGAAAATGTGTCTGTTTTTGTCCACCCAATCCGTTTGCAAACTTTTTTTTATTTTCCCGACTTAATCCGTTTGAAAGTCCATCTTTGTTTTGCCGGAATAGGATATCTCAAAACGTGTAAATCCGTCTAACATCGAAATCTGATTTATAAATATATACATACAAATACAGGGGTAGCATTCTCCGCAATTTTTTTTTTTTTTTTCAAGTTCTTTTAAGGATGAGAAAGTTCCGCTTTTTTTTACTACCGCTATTTTTATAGGAAAAAAAAAAAAAATTCTATATCCTGTTTAATCACGATACATTGCTCTCAAAACGACATAAAAATTTCTCCATAAAAATACTGGTATAAAAAAATTTTTCATCCCCGAAAAAAGATGGAGAATGCGACCCCTGCAAATGCAATGCTTTCTTCTTATGAATATAGAAATAAGTAAAAAATGAAAACATATTTTGGCTGCACATAGAAAATTTTTATAAAAGTTCCGAATAAATGCTTTAAAAAAATTCTTTATATGTTTATTTAATCATATTTCAAAACCTATATTAAAATTTCGTATTAAGTGCTATGACGGAGCTTCTTTTCGTATTTTGTTTTAATATTTTTAATAATTACACGATGTAGGCTTAAATTTTTAATATTTTATAACATTAAAAAATCTATATTTATATTTAAAAAATAAAATTCTCCTTCATAAAGTTCTCATTGTAAAAAGACGTCTATTTATTTAAAATGACAGGTTCAATATAAAGTTTTAAAATATGGTTCTTTTTTTTTTTTTTCAATATAAAAGTCTATATTTATATCTCTATATTAATCTATATTTATATTTAAAAAATAAAATTCTCCTTCATAAAGTTCTCATTGTAAAAAGACGTCTATTTATTTAAAATGACAGGTTCAATATAAAAGTTTTAAAATATGGTTCTTTTTTTTTTTTTTTCCAGTAATACTTTTAACAAAGATTGTATTATGTTTAGAAGTCATCCATCACCTGGAGAACGGATATGTCATCATCTGAATTCCAAATTCACGGATTTGAAATCATTCCAAGAAAGTTGTCCAGACTTATTCTAGCGTACCACATTTATGTAAAATTCTGCTGTATATTACTGCTAAATAAAATCTTTGGAAAAAAAAAATCATCTTTTGTCTGTTATTTCTTTTTACTCTCTTTGCTTTTTTATCACAAATTCCAAAATATCTTTTTAAGTTATATTTCCTCAAAAATAATCCATAAAATTACATAACAGAAATGTCATCTTTCATGATAGTATTGTTATTATTATTATCTTGATATTATTACCCTTTAAATGCATTTTTTAAGATTAGAAAAAATAATTAAATAAGCATCAAATCTAAAGTTAACGTAACATATAAATATTGATAGAAACTAAAAAGTATTTGTAGAAAAAAAAATAATCTTCTTAAAAACAAAAGCCCAAATTCCCGAAACTGACATTATTGCACGGATGGAACACGGGCGCAGAATTCATACGGTATTTGTTTAAAAAAATTTTCCACTTATAATATCCTTTATATAAGAAGTAGAAAATTTTGTTATACTGATAGCGGTAGGATTTCTGCACCCGTGTTCCATCCCTGTTATTGCTGCAAAAATGTATTGAAAAAAAAAAAAAAAAAAAAAAAAAAAATAGATTTTTCTTCTTAGTTTGCAGGAATGGATACAATAACAGAAGAAAAATGATTTAGCAAGAAAAACATTACGTCACATTTGCCACAATGTATTGAGAAAATATATATATATATATATATTAATTAAAATAATAATACATAGCAGTCTATTGCAAGTTCTTTTTAATCGGTTACAAATTGTTTAAGTAAATGCTCAGTAAGTAAACAATTTTTTAACATTTTCTCCTTGTTTTATACGATTTTTAAGCGTTTTTTTTTCCCCATTTCTCTGTTTGATAAATACCCGCACTGTTCCAAAATTAATCAAATTACGTTTCAGATAAAGCCATGCGTGGATATAATTTTAAATTTCTTAGTAAGTACGAGCGTACCTTGCTATTTTAGTGATGCACTCGTGCCTAGTTTTTTTCACGTGATGAAAGGTCATGCTAGTATTTTGATTTCAAACAATTGTTGAGAGTTTTTGAAATTTATAATGCTTTCTTGCAAAGTTGTTTATTAATTAAATTAATAATTATTTGAATTTAGTTAGATCAATATATAGATATTTCAAACCAAAAGGTTCTCGAATAACTGAAAATGCTTAATTTTTCCTTTTTATATATGTATGATTATAGCTATGTGTCTAATAGCGTTCTACTTTTTTTTTTTTTTTAGTTAAACATTTTTCAAATGAAAATGTATAGTGAAAGTTAAAAGATTAAAAACAATAAAATTTGAAAATTTTCAGATTAAAAAAAAATAATAAATAAATAAAATAAAACAGATCGAAAAATTATGTTGTATGCATTGATTATTAACACTTTTCAACTGCATTTATTCTTGCATCGTTCAATGCTCTTTGCCAACGTTATCACACAATGGACAAACAGAAAGAAAAAAGGCAGATAAATAGATTAATTGAATTTATAATCACTCTTTAATTTCCTGAAAAGTGCTAAAAATGCTTAAAGCAAAATGAAATGCAACTCTAGCTCTTTCAAATTGTATCCTTTAATGCATTTGAATATTTTAGTGTACCCATGTAAATATAAGCGCTAAGTATGTCATATTCAAAACAAAAAATTATTTTAGCATATTAACGCTAAATGTTAATTTTGTTGTGCTTTTGCAAGTAGAAAGTTATTCAAATGTGATTTGGGAAAATGCCTCTCATAAAACGCAATGTTTTTTTTTTTTTTTTTTTTTTTTTTTTTTTTGAGGTGGGGGGGGGTGCTTCTGTACCCAAAATAGTTGTAAAGAACGACCGTGAATAACATATATCATTTTATAAAGAAATTAAAAAATATATATATTACAGACGCTGTAGGTGAACAGGCGGACAGATAGGCAGACGGACAGTCAGACAGACGGTCAAACTAATTGAAGTAATATTCACTCTTAATAAGTGTTAAAAACACTTAACATAAACGAAAATGCAATTCCAGCAAAATTTCCAATAATAGTCATTAACGTAACTGATTATTTTTGTGAAGCCCTGTAAATCTTAATGGTAATTATACTATATTCTATAGTAAACTTTCTTCCATGCATATGAATAATATATTTCAATTTCATTAAGAACTGTTCAAAGTAGAATTATTAAAATGTGCTTTATAGAAATACCTCTCATAGAAGGCAATGCTTTGAAATAAATTCGGGAGTCCTTGCGCAGAAACCAGTGGAAATATTTATTCTATTTTCAATAAGGAACATTTTATAGTAAACTTGAAAGACAAATTTCAATTTCATTAAGATTTGTGCAAAATAAAGTTATTAAAATAGGTTCTTACAGAAATATCTCTCATATAATGCAATGCAGGGATGGAACACGGGCGCAGAATTCATACCGGAATCTGTTTAAGAAATTTCTCTAAGTATAATATCGTTGATTTAAGAAGTAGAAAATTTTCTTACATTGACAGTGGTATGAATTCTGCGCCCGTGTTCCATCCCTGTGCAATGCTTTGAAATACTTTCGGATTTATTCCATTTTCAATAGGGAACATCTGATAGTGAACTTGAATAACATATATCAGTTTCAAGAAATTCCATTATTATTTACGGGAGTTACAGCGTGAGACAGACATACCGAAGTCATAAACTCTTTTCAACTTTGTTATAAAGTGTTAAAGAAGATCAAAAACACTAATACACTTTTAGCTATTTTTGAAATAATTTTTAACAAAATTATAAGTTTAATTTATTTATTTATATATTTAATTATTTTGACAATTTTCATATAGTGACAATGTTCGTATTATTTGCATTTGCCTTTTCTTTTTTCTGTGTGTGTGTATGTGTGTTATTATTTGTTAGGAAAAATATATAATTTTTTACTTATCATTATAATATTTTATTTAACATCGTACATTTCAACGAGGTCCATTATAATATGCAATAAAAATAAAGCAATCGAACATAACAAGCCAAATGCACAATAGTTTTATTGTATTTGAGCTTTTTCGTGTTAAATCCAATAAAAAACTTACTCTGAATTCATAGCATAACGTATACAAAATGCGAATATATATATTCGCATTTTCCTCTGGTTCTCATTTCAACTGCAGGAAAAGAAAATATATACTATTTTTAAAATATAAGTTTGATTTTTTGATGAAAACGTGAAATATTAGAATATGTCAATATGAGCTTCAAAAAATTTCATTAAAAAGCATTTATTTGTTATTCAAAAAATATTACATATTTTGTTTTTTGTTTTATGTTAAACTAGAAATTTTTTATTCATGCAATAAAAGGCATGAATATTTTATGTGATATTCATACGATATTTGTTTGATAGCTGGCAATTAATTATCAACAATTTGCATATTTGATTTAATCGTATATTAGCGTTTTATATTTTGGAATAAAATTTAATTGAGATCAGATTTAGAATAAGAGATATAAGAATAAGAAATGCAGAAATATTAACAAACACTTGAAAAACTAGAATTCAATTTTCATTCAAACTTCGTCCTAGAACGATTTTTTATTTGAGACCATATCTTCGCATCAAAAGCCATTTTATCTATATGAAAATAATCAATTAAATACAAAATACATTTTTTTAGATAGATTCGTTTTCTTAAAACATGAATATTTTTTATTTCACTCTGCGATTACTATTTAATAAATGTGCAACCCCCGCAGTTAGTTAGCGAGGAGTGACATCAGTCATAAGCTCACATACTGTCGCTGTTGATTGCTTTAATTGATAAACCAGAACTCTAAATTCTAGTACATACACATATTTCAGTATTATTACAAGGTCGAACTTGCTTATATTTTACCATGTTTTTCTTAACTCGTTTTCTTGTTTGTTTGTTTGTTTGTTCATTTGTCCAGCACAAATCTTGCAATCGATTTTCAACTAACTTCCCGACTAGCTAGACATTTGAAACTTTTAGAATAGCTCAGAACACGATGACAATACATTTTTAAAATACTTTTAGCCAATTGATTCGGGCCTCCGCTGCCTTAGGCAGCGTTTATATGATTCAGCAGTCACATAACTTCCTGACTAGCTAGACACTTGAAACTTTAGGAATAGATCAGAAGACGATGATAATGTATTTTTTAATACTTTTGGCAAATTGTTTCGGATCCCCGCTGCCTCCGGTAGCGTTTATATGATTCAATAATTGTATAACTTCACGACTGACTAGACATTTGAAAACTTTTAGAATAGCTCAGATAACTACGAAATTGCATTTTTTAAATACTTTTAGCCAATTGTTTCGGGTCCCCACTGCCTTCGGTAGCTTTTATATCATTCATCAGAAAATTTAAAATCGTGGTATATAAAAAATTCTTTTTATCTTGTAATTATTTTAATATACTTAATACACATTTTTATAATATTACAAACACGCATATTCAACATCCACGCATAATTTATGTAGAAACTACACATGCATAAATTATGTATACATATTACGCACACACACATTTTTATGCGTATACGTACATGCATTTTAATAAGCATACATATTTTGTAATATGACTTACTACACATACGCACATACACATTAAACGCATAGACATTATTTTAATTTATATAATTGTACATACACACTCACATTTACACCTGTGCATGTACACAACACTGAAAAATATTTCAGCCGCTGGCATCTGGAAAATAAACTGCAGCTCTAGAAAGAGTAGTTCCATGTCATCCTTATGAATTCTAGATCACTTTGCCAAAGAGTTCTAGAATCCTTATTAGAATTGTAGAGCGTTTTCCTATGTTATAGGGGAAGAGGGATTCAGAAAATGACTATATATTTCTTCTAGATAAAGGCGGTATATTTTTTTTCAGTGAATCGTAATATATAGTCTCATAAACGAAGTTTTGGTCCAAAACATATGTATGATTCAATGCTTTTTCGTGCAGCGTAGAGAAAAAAAAATCACCACATATGTGAAACGCATTTATAAGATATTTCAGAAATGCAATATGTCAATTATACGACGCATTATTTTATATTGTTAGTTCCATTTGAAATAGCTTAATATACTCATCAAAGCGTACTTAAAGTTGAAAAAAAAAAATTAAGAACATAATTTTTAATCTAGTCTATGTGTATTTTGTATAATACAAGAAAGTAATATACAAAGGGAGAGAAACTATTTGTTCACGAACCTATAAATGTCCATGTAAAAATTTTTAACAAAAAAATTTCTTTCCACTGGTTCGAAAATTAAGTTAAAATAATTTCCCAAAAAATTAAAATTTAATGAAGAATGTCTCGAAAAAATTGATTTCACTTAAATTCTTTAATGAAAAATAAAGCCATGAGAATAAGTTCGCGAAATTTCTTTTCGGATTCTAAGAATTCTTTTTAGATTCGAAAATTAATTTATTTGGCCAAGGAGAAGTTTGAAGCATTTTATGGCTTTCAACTGAAGTAAAAAATTCAGGGAGTGTTTTTGACATTTCACAAAGAAAAGACGAAACGATATCTTCTTAGAATTTGATACCTTCAAATTACTGTCATGTCGAAATTCAGCACTTCAAATAAAATTTTGAAAATGAAAAAAGAAAAAAAGAAAGAAAAGAAAAGCATCTGTTACCTGAAATTAGAACTCAGTTGTTATTTTTTTTTTTTTTTTTTTTTTTTTTTTTTACAAAATTTCGTAATAATAAATACA
>CAWVNO010000766.1:0-170000 GCA_963930645.1 Salticus scenicus
AAGGGCTCTTCTGGCCAAATGGTTTAACTTTGGCAGGTCCCTGCTGTTCTGTTATGAAAGTAGACTTCGTGGGGCAGATTCTGGAAGTGATTGCGATCGCAAAGCTCTATTGGTTGCTTTGGAATCGGCTTTTGAAAAAAATTCTGTGAAAATCGCAAAAATTTTGGGTATCGAAATCAGGCAAAGTCTGCATAAAAGGGCTCTCCTGGCCAAATGGTTTAACTTTGGCAGGTCTCTGCTGTTCTGTTATGAAACTAGAATATCTTTTGCAGATTCTGGAAGTGATTGCGATCGCAAAGCTCTATTCGTTGCTTTGGAATCGACTTTTGAAAATGAGAGGGCGTAAAATTCCCCAAAAAAATTTGGCGACGATATCGAGCACATGCCTTCATAAAAGGGCTCTCTTGGCCAAATGGTTTAACTTTGGCAGGTCCCTGCTGTTCTGTTATGAAAGTAGACTTCGTGGGGCAGATTCTGGAAGTGATTGCGATCGCAAAGCTCTATTGGTTGCTTTGGAATCGGCTTTTGAAAAAAAATCTGTGAAAATCGCAAAAATTTTGGGTATCGAAATCGGGCAAAGTCTGCATAAAAGGGCTCTCCTGGCCAAATGGTTTAACTTTGGCAGGTCCCTGCTGTTCTGTTATGAAACTAGAATATCTTTTGCAGATTCTGGAAGTGATTGCGATCGCAAAGCTCTATTCGTTGCTTTGGAATCGACTTTTGAAAATGAGAGGGCGTAAAATTCCCCAAAAAAATTTGGCGACGATACCGAGCACATGCCTTCATAAAAGGGCTCTCCTGGCCAAATGGTTTAACTTTGGCAGGTCCCTGCTGTTCTGTTATGAAAGTAGACTTCGTGGGGCAGATTCTGGAAGTGATTGCGATCGCAAAGCTCTATTGGTTGCTTTGGAATCGGCTTTTGAAAAAAATTCTGTGAAAATCGCAAAAATTTTGGGTATCGAAATCGGGCAAAGTCTGCATAAAATGGCTCTCCTGGCCAAATGGTTTAACTTTGGCAGGTCCCTGCTGTTCTGTTATGAAACTAGAATATCTTTTGCAGATTCTGGAAGTGATTGCGATCGCAAAGCTCTATTCGTTGCTTTGGAATCGACTTTTGAAAATGAGAGGGCGTAAAATTCCCCAAAAAAATTTGGCGACGATATCGAGCACATGCCTTCATAAAAGGGCTCTCCTGGCCAAATGGTTTAACTTTGGCAGGTCCCTGCTGTTCTGTTATGAAAGTAGACTTCGTGGGGCAGATTCTGGAAGTGATTGCGATCGCAAAGCTCTATTGGTTGCTTTGGAATCGGCTTTTGAAAAAAATTTGTGAAAATCGCAAAAATTTTGGGTATCGAAATCGGGCAAAGTCTGCATAAAAGGGCTCTCCTGGCCAAATGGTTTAACTTTGGCAGGTCCCTGCTGTTCTGTTATGAAACTAGAATATCTTTTGCAGATTCTGGAAGTGATTGCGATCGCAAAGCTCTATTCGTTGCTTTGGAATCGACTTTTGAAAATGAGAGGGCGTAAAATTCCCCAAAAAAATTTGGCGACGATACCGAGCACATGCCTTCATAAAAGGGCTCTCCTGGCCAAATTGTTTAACTTTGGCAGGTCCCTGCTGTTCTGTTATGAAAGTAGACTTCGTGGGGCAGATTCTGGAAGTGATTGCGATCGCAAAGCTCTATTGGTTGCTTTGGAATCGGCTTTTGAAAAAAATTCTGTGAAAATCGCAAAAATTTTGGGTATCGAAATCGGGCAAAGTCTGCATAAAAGGGCTCTCCTGGCCAAATGGTTTAACTTTGGCAGGTCCCTGCTGTTCTGTTATGAAACTAGAATATCTTTTGCAGATTCTGGAAGTGATTGCAATCGCAAAGCTCTATTCGTTGCTTTGGAATCGACTTTTGAAAATGAGAGGGCGTAAAATTCCCCAAAAAAATTTGGCGACGATATCGAGCACATGCCTTCATAAAAGGGCTCTTCTGGCCAAATGGTTTAACTTTGGCAGGTCCCTGCTGTTCTATTATGAAAGTAGACTTCGTGGGGCAGATTCTGGAAGTGATTGCGATCGCAAAGCTCTATTGGTTGCTTTGGAATCGGCTTTTGAAAAAAATTCTGTGAAAATCGCAAAAATTTTGGGTATCGAAATCGGGCAAAGTCTGCATAAAAGGGCTCTCCTGGCCAAATGGTTTAACTTTGGCAGGTCTCTGCTGTTCTGTTATGAAACTAGAATATCTTTTGCAGATTCTGGAAGTGATTGCGATCGCAAAGCTCTATTCGTTGCTTTGGAATCGACTTTTGAAAATGAGAGGGCGTAAAATTCCCCAAAAAAATTTGGCGACGATATCGAGCACATGCCTTCATAAAAGGGCTCTCCTGGCCAAATGGTTTAACTTTGGCAGGTCCCTGCTGTTCTGTTATGAAAGTAGACTTCGTGGGGCAGATTCTGGAAGTGATTGCGATCGCAAAGCTCTATTGGTTGCTTTGGAATCGGCTTTTGAAAAAAATTCTGTGAAAATCGCAAAAATTTTGGGTATCGAAATCGGGCAAAGTCTGCATAAAAGGGCTCTCCTGGCCAAATGGTTTAACTTTGGCAGGTCCCTGCTGTTCTGTTGTGAAACTAGAATATCTTTTGCAGATTCTGGAAGTGATTGCGATCGCAAAGCTCTATTCGTTGCTTTGGAATCGACTTTTGAAAATGAGAGGGCGTAAAATTCCCCAAAAAAATTTGGCGACGATATCGAGCACATGCCTTCATAAAAGGGCTCTCCTTGCCAAATGGTTTAACTTTGGCAGGTCCCTGCTGTTCTGTTATGAAAGTAGACTTCGTGGGGCAGATTCTGGAAGTGATTGCGATCGCAAAGCTCTATTGGTTGCTTTGGAATCGGCTTTTGAAAAAAATTCTGTGAAAATCGCAAAAATTTTGGGTATCGAAATCGGGCAAAGTCTGCATAAAAGGGCTCTCCTGGCCAAATGGTTTAACTTTGGCAGGTCCCTGCTGTTCTGTTATGAAACTAGAATATCTTTTGCAGATTCTGGAAGTGATTGCGATCGCAAAGCTCTATTCGTTGCTTTGGAATCGACTTTTGAAAATGAGAGGGCGTAAAATTCCCCAAAAAAATTTGGCGACGATACCGAGCACATGCTTTCATAAAAGGGCTCTCCTGGCCAAATGGTTTAACTTTGGCAGGTCCCTGCTGTTCTGTTATGAAAGTAGACTTCGTGGGGCAGATTCTGGAAGTGATTGCGATCGCAAAGCTCTATTGGTTGCTTTGGAATCGGCTTTTGAAAAAAATTCTGTGAAAATCGCAAAAATTTTGGGTATCGAAATCGGGCAAAGTCTGCATAAAAGGGCTCTCCTGGCCAAATGGTTTAACTTTGGCAGGTCCCTGCTGTTCTGTTATGAAACTAGAATATCTTTTGCAGATTCTGGAAGTGATTGCGATCGCAAAGCTCTATTCGTTGCTTTGGAATCGACTTTTGAAAATGAGAGGGCGTAAAATTCCCCAAAAAAATTTGGCGACGATACCGAGCACATGCTTTCATAAAAGGGCTCTCCTGGCCAAATGGTTTAACTTTGGCAGGTCCCTGCTGTTCTGTTATGAAAGTAGACTTCGTGGGGCAGATTCTGGAAGTGATTGCGATCGCAAAGCTCTATTGGTTGCTTTGGAATCGGCTTTTGAAAAAAATTCTGTGAAAATCGCAAAAATTTTGGGTATCGAAATCGGGCAAAGTCTGCATAAAAGGGCTCTCCTGGCCAAATGGTTTAACTTTGGCAGGTCCCTGCTGTTCTGTTATGAAACTAGAATATCTTTTGCAGATTCTGGAAGTGATTGCGATCGCAAAGCTCTATTCGTTGCTTTGGAATCGACTTTTGAAAATGAGAGGGCGTAAAATTCCCCAAAAAAATTTGGCGACGATACCGAGCACATGCCTTCATAAAAGGGCTCTCCTGGCCAAATGGTTTAACTTTGGCAGGTCCCTGCTGTTCTGTTATGAAAGTAGACTTCGTGGGGCAGATTCTGGAAGTGATTGCGATCGCAAAGCTCTATTGGTTGCTTTGGAATCGGCTTTTGAAAAAAATTCTGTGAAAATCGCAAAAATTTTGGGTATCGAAATCGGGCAAAGTCTGCATAAAAGGGCTCTCCTGGCCAAATGGTTTAACTTTGGCAGGTCTCTGCTGTTCTGTTATGAAACTAGAATATCTTTTGCAGATTCTGGAAGTGATTGCGATCGCAAAGCTCTATTCGTTGCTTTGGAATCGACTTTTGAAAATGAGAGGGCGTAAAATTCCCCAAAAAAATTTGGCGACGATATCGAGCACATGCCTTCATAAAAGGGCTCTCCTGGCCAAATGGTTTAACTTTGGCAGGTCCCTGCTGTTCTGTTATGAAAGTAGACTTCGTGGGGCAGATTCTGGAAGTGATTGCGATCGCAAAGCTCTATTGGTTGCTTTGGAATCGGCTTTTGAAAAAAATTCTGTGAAAATCGCAAAAATTTTGGGTATCGAAATCGGGCAAAGTCTGCATAAAAGGGCTCTCCTGGCCAAATGGTTTAACTTTGGCAGGTCCCTGCTGTTCTGTTATGAAACTAGAATATCTTTTGCAGATTCTGGAAGTGATTGCGATCGCAAAGCTCTATTCGTTGCTTTGGAATCGACTTTTGAAAATGAGAGGGCGTAAAATTCCCCAAAAAAATTTGGCGACGATATCGAGCACATGCCTTCATAAAAGGGCTCTCCTGGCCAAATGGTTTAACTTTGGCAGGTCACTGCTGTTCTGTTATGAAAGTAGACTTCGTGGGGCAGATTCTGGAAGTGATTGCGATCGCAAAGCTCTATTGGTTGCTTTGGAATCGGCTTTTGAAAAAAATTCTGTGAAAATCGCAAAAATTTTGGGTATCGAAATCGGGCAAAGTCTGCATAAAAGGGCTCTCCTGGCCAAATGGTTTAACTTTGGCAGGTCCCTGCTGTTCTGTTATGAAACTAGAATATCTTTTGCAGATTCTGGAAGTGATTGCGATCGCAAAGCTCTATTCGTTGCTTTGGAATCGACTTTTGAAAATGAGAGGGCGTAAAATTCCCCAAAAAAATTTGGCGACGATACCGAGCACATGCCTTCATAAAAGGGCTCTCCTGGCCAAATGGTTTAACTTTGGCAGGTCCCTGCTGTTCTGTTATGAAAGTAGACTTCGTGGGGCAGATTCTGGAAGTGATTGCGATCGCAAAGCTCTATTGGTTGCTTTGGAATCGGCTTTTGAAAAAAATTCTGTGAAAATCGCAAAAATTTTGGGTATCGAAATCGGGCAAAGTCTGCATAAAAGGGCTCTCCTGGCCAAATGGTTTAACTTTGGCAGGTCCCTGCTGTTCTGTTATGAAACTAGAATATCTTTTGCAGATTCTGGAAGTGATTGCGATCGCAAAGCTCTATTCGTTGCTTTGGAATCGACTTTTGAAAATGAGAGGGCGTAAAATTCCCCAAAAAAATTTGGCGACGATACCGAGCACATGCCTTCATAAAAGGGCTCTCCTGGCCAAATGGTTTAACTTTGGCAGGTCCCTGCTGTTCTGTTATGAAAGTAGACTTCGTGGGGCAGATTCTGGAAGTGATTGCGATCGCAAAGCTCTATTGGTTGCTTTGGAATCGGCTTTTGAAAAAAATTCTGTGAAAATCGCAAAAATTTTGGGTATCGAAATCGGGCAAAGTCTGCATAAAAGGGCTCTCCTGGCCAAATGGTTTAACTTTGGCAGGTCTCTGCTGTTCTGTTATGAAACTAGAATATCTTTTGCAGATTCTGGAAGTGATTGCGATCGCAAAGCTCTATTCGTTGCTTTGGAATCGACTTTTGAAAATGAGAGGGCGTAAAATTCCCCAAAAAAATTTGGCGACGATATCGAGCACATGCCTTCATAAAAGGGCTCTCCTGGCCAAATGGTTTAACTTTGGCAGGTCCCTGCTGTTCTGTTATGAAAGTAGACTTCGTGGGGCAGATTCTGGAAGTGATTGCGATCGCAAAGCTCTATTGGTTGCTTTGGAATCGGCTTTTGAAAAAAATTCTGTGAAAATCGCAAAAATTTTGGGTATCGAAATCGGGCAAAGTCTGCATAAAAGGGCTCTCCTGGCCAAATGGTTTAACTTTGGCAGGTCCCTGCTGTTCTGTTATGAAACTAGAATATCTTTTGCAGATTCTGGAAGTGATTGCGATCGCAAAGCTCTATTCGTTGCTTTGGAATCGACTTTTGAAAATGAGAGGGCGTAAAATTCCCCAAAAAAATTTGGCGACGATATCGAGCACATGCCTTCATAAAAGGGCTCTCCTGGCCAAATGGTTTAACTTTGGCAGGTCACTGCTGTTCTGTTATGAAAGTAGACTTCGTGGGGCAGATTCTGGAAGTGATTGCGATCGCAAAGCTCTATTGGTTGCTTTGGAATCGGCTTTTGAAAAAAAATCTGTGAAAATCGCAAAAATTTTGGGTATCGAAATCGGGCAAAGTCTGCATAAAAGGGCTCTCCTGGCCAAATGGTTTAACTTTGGCAGGTCCCTGCTGTTCTGTTATGAAACTAGAATATCTTTTGCAGATTCTGGAAGTGATTGCGATCGCAAAGCTCTATTCGTTGCTTTGGAATCGACTTTTGAAAATGAGAGGGCGTAAAATTCCCCAAAAAAATTTGGCGACGATACCGAGCACATGCCTTCATAAAAGGGCTCTCCTGGCCAAATGGTTTAACTTTGGCAGGTCCCTGCTGTTCTGTTATGAAAGTAGACTTCGTGGGGCAGATTCTGGAAGTGATTGCGATCGCAAAGCTCTATTGGTTGCTTTGGAATCGGCTTTTGAAAAAAATTCTGTGAAAATCGCAAAAATTTTGGGTATCGAAATCGGGCAAAGTCTGCATAAAATGGCTCTCCTGGCCAAATGGTTTAACTTTGGCAGGTCCCTGCTGTTCTGTTATGAAACTAGAATATCTTTTGCAGATTCTGGAAGTGATTGCGATCGCAAAGCTCTATTCGTTGCTTTGGAATCGACTTTTGAAAATGAGAGGGCGTAAAATTCCCCAAAAAAATTTGGCGACGATATCGAGCACATGCCTTCATAAAAGGGCTCTCCTGGCCAAATGGTTTAACTTTGGCAGGTCCCTGCTGTTCTGTTATGAAAGTAGACTTCGTGGGGCAGATTCTGGAAGTGATTGCGATCGCAAAGCTCTATTGGTTGCTTTGGAATCGGCTTTTGAAAAAAATTCTGTGAAAATCGCAAAAATTTTGGGTATCGAAATCGGGCAAAGTCTGCATAAAAGGGCTCTCCTGGCCAAATGGTTTAACTTTGGCAGGTCCCTGCTGTTCTGTTATGAAACTAGAATATCTTTTGCAGATTCTGGAAGTGATTGCGATCGCAAAGCTCTATTCGTTGCTTTGGAATCGACTTTTGAAAATGAGAGGGCGTAAAATTCCCCAAAAAAATTTGGCGACGATACCGAGCACATGCCTTCATAAAAGGGCTCTCCTGGCCAAATTGTTTAACTTTGGCAGGTCCCTGCTGTTCTGTTATGAAAGTAGACTTCGTGGGGCGGATTCTGGAAGTGATTGCGATCGCAAAGCTCTATTGGTTGCTTTGGAATCGGCTTTTGAAAAAAATTCTGTGAAAATCGCAAAAATTTTGGGTATCGAAATCGGGCAAAGTCTGCATAAAAGGGCTCTCCTGGCCAAATGGTTTAACTTTGGCAGGTCCCTGCTGTTCTGTTATGAAACTAGAATATCTTTTGCAGATTCTGGAAGTGATTGCAATCGCAAAGCTCTATTCGTTGCTTTGGAATCGACTTTTGAAAATGAGAGGGCGTAAAATTCCCCAAAAAAATTTGGCGACGATATCGAGCACATGCCTTCATAAAAGGGCTCTTCTGGCCAAATGGTTTAACTTTGGCAGGTCCCTGCTGTTCTGTTATGAAAGTAGACTTCGTGGGGCAGATTCTGGAAGTGATTGCGATCGCAAAGCTCTATTGGTTGCTTTGGAATCGGCTTTTGAAAAAAATTCTGTGAAAATCGCAAAAATTTTGGGTATCGAAATCAGGCAAAGTCTGCATAAAAGGGCTCTCCTGGCCAAATGGTTTAACTTTGGCAGGTCTCTGCTGTTCTGTTATGAAACTAGAATATCTTTTGCAGATTCTGGAAGTGATTGCGATCGCAAAGCTCTATTCGTTGCTTTGGAATCGACTTTTGAAAATGAGAGGGCGTAAAATTCCCCAAAAAAATTTGGCGACGATATCGAGCACATGCCTTCATAAAAGGGCTCTCTTGGCCAAATGGTTTAACTTTGGCAGGTCCCTGCTGTTCTGTTATGAAAGTAGACTTCGTGGGGCAGATTCTGGAAGTGATTGCGATCGCAAAGCTCTATTGGTTGCTTTGGAATCGGCTTTTGAAAAAAATTCTGTGAAAATCGCAAAAATTTTGGGTATCGAAATCGGGCAAAGTCTGCATAAAAGGGCTCTCCTGGCCAAATGGTTTAACTTTGGCAGGTCCCTGCTGTTCTGTTATGAAACTAGAATATCTTTTGCAGATTCTGGAAGTGATTGCGATCGCAAAGCTCTATTCGTTGCTTTGGAATCGACTTTTGAAAATGAGAGGGCGTAAAATTCCCCAAAAAAATTTGGCGACGATACCGAGCACATGCTTTCATAAAAGGGCTCTCCTGGCCAAATGGTTTAACTTTGGCAGGTCCCTGCTGTTCTGTTATGAAAGTAGACTTCGTGGGGCAGATTCTGGAAGTGATTGCGATCGCAAAGCTCTATTGGTTGCTTTGGAATCGGCTTTTGAAAAAAATTCTGTGAAAATCGCAAAAATTTTGGGTATCGAAATCGGGCAAAGTCTGCATAAAAGGGCTCTCCTGGCCAAATGGTTTAACTTTGGCAGGTCCCTGCTGTTCTGTTATGAAACTAGAATATCTTTTGCAGATTCTGGAAGTGATTGCGATCGCAAAGCTCTATTCGTTGCTTTGGAATCGACTTTTGAAAATGAGAGGGCGTAAAATTCCCCAAAAAAATTTGGCGACGATACCGAGCACATGCTTTCATAAAAGGGCTCTCCTGGCCAAATGGTTTAACTTTGGCAGGTCCCTGCTGTTCTGTTATGAAAGTAGACTTCGTGGGGCAGATTCTGGAAGTGATTGCGATCGCAAAGCTCTATTGGTTGCTTTGGAATCGGCTTTTGAAAAAAATTCTGTGAAAATCGCAAAAATTTTGGGTATCGAAATCGGGCAAAGTCTGCATAAAAGGGCTCTCCTGGCCAAATGGTTTACCTTTGGCAGGTCCCTGCTGTTCTGTTATGAAACTAGAATATCTTTTGCAGATTCTGGAAGTGATTGCGATCGCAAAGCTCTATTCGTTGCTTTGGAATCGACTTTTGAAAATGAGAGGGCGTAAAATTCCCCAAAAAAATTTGGCGACGATACCGAGCACATGCCTTCATAAAAGGGCTCTCCTGGCCAAATGGTTTAACTTTGGCAGGTCCCTGCTGTTCTGTTATGAAAGTAGACTTCGTGGGGCAGATTCTGGAAGTGATTGCGATCGCAAAGCTCTATTGGTTGCTTTGGAATCGGCTTTTGAAAAAAATTCTGTGAAAATCGCAAAAATTTTGGGTATCGAAATCGGGCAAAGTCTGCATAAAAGGGCTCTCCTGGCCAAATGGTTTAACTTTGGCAGGTCTCTGCTGTTCTGTTATGAAACTAGAATATCTTTTGCAGATTCTGGAAGTGATTGCGATCGCAAAGCTCTATTCGTTGCTTTGGAATCGACTTTTGAAAATGAGAGGGCGTAAAATTCCCCAAAAAAATTTGGCGACGATATCGAGCACATGCCTTCATAAAAGGGCTCTCCTGGCCAAATGGTTTAACTTTGGCAGGTCCCTGCTGTTCTGTTATGAAAGTAGACTTCGTGGGGCAGATTCAGGAAGTGATTGCGATCGCAAAGCTCTATTGGTTGCTTTGGAATCGGCTTTTGAAAAAAATTCTGTGAAAATCGCAAAAATTTTGGGTATCGAAATCGGGCAAAGTCTGCATAAAAGGGCTCTCCTGGCCAAATGGTTTAACTTTGGCAGGTCTCTGCTGTTCTGTTATGAAACTAGAATATCTTTTGCAGATTCTGGAAATGATTGCGATCGCAAAGCTCTATTCGTTGCTTTGGAATCGACTTTTGAAAATGAGAGGGCGTAAAATTCCCCAAAAAAATTTGGCGACGATATCGAGCACATGCCTTCATAAAAGGGCTCTCCTGGCCAAATGGTTTAACTTTGGCAGGTCCCTGCTGTTCTGTTATGAAAGTAGACTTCGTGGGGCAGATTCTGGAAGTGATTGCGATCGCAAAGCTCTATTGGTTGCTTTGGAATCGGCTTTTGAAAAAAATTCTGCGAAAATCGCAAAAATTTTGGGTATCGAAATCGGGCAAAGTCTGCATAAAAGGGCTCTCCTGGCCAAATGGTTTAACTTTGGCAGGTCCCTGCTGTTCTGTTATGAAACTAGAATATCTTTTGCAGATTCTGGAAGTGATTGCGATCGCAAAGCTCTATTCGTTGCTTTGGAATCGACTTTTGAAAATGAGAGGGCGTAAAATTCCCCAAAAAAATTTGGCGACGATATCGAGCACATGCCTTCATAAAAGGGCTCTCCTGGCCAAATGGTTTAACTTTGGCAGGTCCCTGCTGTTCTGTTATGAAAGTAGACTTCGTGGGGCAGATTCTGGAAGTGATTGCGATCGCAAAGCTCTATTGGTTGCTTTGGAATCGGCTTTTGAAAAAAAATCTGTGAAAATCGCAAAAATTTTGGGTATCGAAATCGGGCAAAGTCTGCATAAAAGGGCTCTCCTGGCCAAATGGTTTAACTTTGGCAGGTCCCTGCTGTTCTGTTATGAAACTAGAATATCTTTTGCAGATTCTGGAAGTGATTGCGATCGCAAAGCTCTATTCGTTGCTTTGGAATCGACTTTTGAAAATGAGAGGGCGTAAAATTCCCCAAAAAAATTTGGCGACGATATCGAGCACATGCCTTCATAAAAGGGCTCTCCTGGCCAAATGGTTTAACTTTGGCAGGTCCCTGCTGTTCTGTTATGAAAGTAGACTTCGTGGGGCAGATTCTGGAAGTGATTGCGATCGCAAAGCTCTATTGGTTGCTTTGGAATCGGCTTTTGAAAAAAAATCTGTGAAAATCGCAAAAATTTTGGGTATCGAAATCGGGCAAAGTCTGCATAAAAGGGTTCTCCTGGCCAAATGGTTTAACTTTGGCAGGTCCCTGCTGTTCTGTTATGAAACTAGAATATCTTTTGCAGATTCTGGAAGTGATTGCGATCGCAAAGCTCTATTCGTTGCTTTGGAATCGACTTTTGAAAATGAGAGGGCGTAAAATTCCCCAAAAAAATTTGGCGACGATACCGAGCACATGCCTTCATAAAAGGGCTCTCCTGGCCAAATGGTTTAACTTTGGCAGGTCCCTGCTGTTCTGTTATGAAAGTAGACTTCGTGGGGCAGATTCTGGAAGTGATTGCGATCGCAAAGCTCTATTGGTTGCTTTGGAATCGGCTTTTGAAAAAAATTCTGTGAAAATCGCTAAAATTTTGGGTATCGAAATCGGGCAAAGTCTGCATAAAAGGGCTCTCCTGGCCAAATGGTTTAACTTTGGCAGGTCCCTGCTGTTCTGTTATGAAACTAGAATATCTTTTGCAGATTCTGGAAGTGATTGCGATCGCAAAGCTCTATTCGTTGCTTTGGAATCGACTTTTGAAAATGAGAGGGCGTAAAATTCCCCAAAAAAATTTGGCGACGATATCGAGCACATGCCTTCATAAAAGGGCTCTCCTGGCCAAATGGTTTAACTTTGGCAGGTCCCTGCTGTTCTGTTATGAAAGTAGACTTCGTGGGGCAGATTCTGGAAGTGATTGCGATCGCAAAGCTCTATTGGTTGCTTTGGAATCGGCTTTTGAAAAAAATTCTGTGAAAATCGCAAAAATTTTGGGTATCGAAATCGGGCAAAGTCTGCATAAAAGGGCTCTCCTGGCCAAATGGTTTAACTTTGGCAGGTCCCTGCTGTTCTGTTATGAAACTAGAATATCTTTTGCAGATTCTGGAAGTGATTGCGATCGCAAAGCTCTATTCGTTGCTTTGGAATCGACTTTTGAAAATGAGAGGGCGTAAAATTCCCCAAAAAAATTTGGCGACGATATCGAGCACATGCCTTCATAAAAGGGCTCTTCTGGCCAAATGGTTTAACTTTGGCAGGTCCCTGCTGTTCTGTTATGAAAATAGACTTCGTGGGGCAGATTCTGGAAGTGATTGCGATCGCAAAGCTCTATTGGTTGCTTTGGAATCGGCTTTTGAAAAAAATTCTGTGAAAATCGCAAAAATTTTGGGTATCGAAATCGGGCAAAGTCTGCATAAAAGGGCTCTCCTGGCCAAATGATTTAACTTTGGCAGGTCTCTGCTGTTCTGTTATGAAACTAGAATATCTTTTGCAGATTCTGGAAGTGATTGCGATCGCAAAGCTCTATTCGTTGCTTTGGAATCGACTTTTGAAAATGAGAGGGCGTAAAATTCCCCAAAAAAATTTGGCGACGATATCGAGCACATGCCTTCATAAAAGGGCTCTCCTAGCCAAATGGTTTAACTTTGGCAGGTCCCTGCTGTTCTGTTATGAAAGTAGACTTCGTGGGGCAGATTCTGGAAGTGATTGCGATCGCAAAGCTCTATTGGTTGCTTTGGAATCGGCTTTTGAAAAAAATTCTGTGAAAATCGCAAAAATTTTGGGTATCGAAATCGGGCAAAGTCTGCATAAAAGGGCTCTCCTGGCCAAATGGTTTAACTTTGGCAGGTCCCTGCTGTTCTGTTATGAAACTAGAATATCTTTTGCAGATTCTGGAAGTGATTGCGATCGCAAAGCTCTATTCGTTGCTTTGGAATCGACTTTTGAAAATGAGAGGGCGTAAAATTCCCCAAAAAAATTTGGAGACGATATCGAGCACATGCCTTCATAAAAGGGCTCTCCTGGCCAAATGGTTTAACTTTGGCAGGTCCCTGCTGTTCTGTTATGAAAGTAGACTTCGTGGGGCAGATTCTGGAAGTGATTGCGATCGCAAAGCTCTATTGGTTGCTTTGGAATCGGCTTTTGAAAAAAATTCTGTGAAAATCGCAAAAATTTTGGGTATCGAAATCGGGCAAAGTCTGCATAAAAGGGCTCTTCTGGCCAAATGGTTTAACTTTGGCAGGTCCCTGCTGTTCTGTTATGAAACTAGAATATCTTTTGCAGATTCTGGAAGTGATTGCGATCGCAAAGCTCTATTCGTTGCTTTGGAATCGACTTTTGAAAATGAGAGGGCGTAAAATTCCCCAAAAAAATTTGGCGACGATATCGAGCACATGCCTTCATAAAAGGGCTCTCCTGGCCAAATGGTTTAACTTTGGCAGGTCCCTGCTGTTCTGTTATGAAAGTAGACTTCGTGGGGCAGATTCTGGAAGTGATTGCGATCGCAAAGCTCTATTGGTTGCTTTGGAATCGGCTTTTGAAAAAAATTCTGTGAAAATCGCAAAAATTTTGGGTATCGAAATCGGGCAAAGTCTGCATAAAAGGGCTCTCCTGGCCAAATGGTTTAACTTTGGCAGGTCCCTGCTGTTCTGTTATGAAACTAGAATATCTTTTGCAGATTCTGGAAGTGATTGCGATCGCAAAGCTCTATTCGTTGCTTTGGAATCGACTTTTGAAAATGAGAGGGCGTAAAATTCCCCAAAAAAATTTGGCGACGATATCGAGCACATGCCTTCATAAAAGGGCTCTCCTGGCCAAATGGTTTAACTTTGGCAGGTCCCTGCTGTTCTGTTATGAAAGTAGACTTCGTGGGGCAGATTCTGGATGTGATTGCGATCGCAAAGCTCTATTAGTTGCTTTGGAATCGGCTTTTGAAAAAAATTCTGTGAAAATCGCAAAAATTTTGGGTATCGAAATCGGGCAAAGTCTGCATAAAAGGGCTCTCCTGGCCAAATGGTTTAACTTTGGCAGGTCCCTGCTGTTCTGTTATGAAACTAGAATATCTTTTGCAGATTCTGGAAGTGATTGCGATCGCAAAGCTCTATTCGTTGCTTTGGAATCGACTTTTGAAAATGAGAGGGCGTAAAATTCCCCAAAAAAATTTGGCGACGATATCGAGCACATGCCTTCATAAAAGGGCTCTCCTGGCCAAATGGTTTAACTTTGGCAGGTCCCTGCTGTTCTGTTATGAAATAGACTTCGTGGGGCAGATTCTGGAAGTGATTGCGATCGCAAAGCTCTATTGGTTGCTTTGGAATCGGCTTTTGAAAAAAAATCTGTGAAAATCGCAAAAATTTTGGGTATCGAAATCGGGCAAAGTCTGCATAAAAGGGCTCTCCTGGCCAAATGGTTTAACTTTGGCAGGTCCCTGCTGTTCTGTTATGAAACTAGAATATCTTTTGCAGATTCTGGAAGTGATTGCGATCGCAAAGCTCTATTCGTTGCTTTGGAATCGACTTTTGAAAATGAGAGGGCGTAAAATTCCCCAAAAAAATTTGGCGACGATACCGAGCACATGCCTTCATAAAAGGGCTCTCCTGGCCAAATGGTTTAACTTTGGCAGGTCCCTGCTGTTCTGTTATGAAAGTAGACTTCGTGGGGCAGATTCTGGAAGTGATTGCGATCGTAAAGCTCTATTGGTTGCTTTGGAATCGGCTTTTGAAAAAAATTCTGTGAAAATCGCAAAAATTTTGGGTATCGAAATCGGGCAAAGTCTGCATAAAATGGCTCTCCTGGCCAAATGGTTTAACTTTGGCAGGTCCCTGCTGTTCTGTTATGAAACTAGAATATCTTTTGCAGATTCTGGAAGTGATTGCGATCGCAAAGCTCTATTCGTTGCTTTGGAATCGACTTTTGAAAATGAGAGGGCGTAAAATTCCCCAAAAAAATTTGGCGACGATATCGAGCACATGCCTTCATAAAAGGGCTCTCCTGGCCAAATGGTTTAACTTTGGCAGGTCCCTGCTGTTCTGTTATGAAAGTAGACTTCGTGGGGCAGATTCTGGAAGTGATTGCGATCGCAAAGCTCTATTGGTTGCTTTGGAATCGGCTTTTGAAAAAAATTCTGTGAAAATCGCAAAAATTTTGGGTATCGAAATCGGGCAAAGTCTGCATAAAAGGGCTCTCCTGGCCAAATGGTTTAACTTTGGCAGGTCCCTGCTGTTCTGTTATGAAACTAGAATATCTTTTGCAGATTCTGGAAGTGATTGCGATCGCAAAGCTCTATTCGTTGCTTTGGAATCGACTTTTGAAAATGAGAGGGCGTAAAATTGCCCAAAAAAATTTGGCGACGATACCGAGCACATGCCTTCATAAAAGGGCTCTCCTGGCCAAATGGTTTAACTTTGGCAGGTCCCTGCTGTTCTGTTATGAAAGTAGACTTCGTGGGGCAGATTCTGGAAGTGATTGCGATCGCAAAGCTCTATTGGTTGCTTTGGAATCGGCTTTTGAAAAAAATTCTGTGAAAATCGCAAAAATTTTGGGTATTGAAATCGGGCAAAGTCTGCATAAAAGGGCTCTCCTAGCCAAATGGTTTAACTTTGGCAGGTCCCTGCTGTTCTGTTATGAAACTAGAACATCTTTTGCAGATTCTGGAAGTGATTGCGATCGCAAAGCTCTATTCGTTGCTTTGGAATCGACTTTTGAAAATGAGAGGGCGTAAAATTCCCCAAAAAAATTTGGCGACGATATCGAGCACATGCCTTCATAAAAGGGCTCTTCTGGCCAAATGGTTTAACTTTGGCAGGTCCCTGCTGTTCTGTTATGAAAGTAGACTTCGTGGGGCAGATTCTGGAAGTGATTGCGATCGCAAAGCTCTATTGGTTGCTTTGGAATCGGCTTTTGAAAAAAATTCTGTGAAAATCGCAAAAATTTTGGGTATCGAAATCGGGCAAAGTCTGCATAAAAGGGCTCTCCTGGCCAAATGGTTTAACTTTGGCAGGTCTCTGCTGTTCTGTTATGAAACTAGAATATCTTTTGCAGATTCTGGAAGTGATTGCGATCGCAAAGCTCTATTCGTTGCTTTGGAATCGACTTTTGAAAATGAGAGGGCGTAAAATTCCCCAAAAAAATTTGGCGACGATATCGAGCACATGCCTTCATAAAAGGGCTCTCCTGGCCAAATGGTTTAACTTTGGCAGGTCCCTGCTGTTCTGTTATGAAAGTAGACTTCGTGGGGCAGATTCTGGAAGTGATTGCGATCGCAAAGCTCTATTGGTTGCTTTGGAATCGGCTTTTGAAAAAAATTCTGTGAAAATCGCAAAAATTTTGGGTATCGAAATCGGGCAAAGTCTGCATAAAAGGGCTCTCCTGGCCAAATGGTTTAACTTTGGCAGGTCCCTGCTGTTCTGTTATGAAACTAGAATATCTTTTGCAGATTCTGGAAGTGATTGCGATCGCAAAGCTCTATTCGTTGCTTTTGAATCGACTTTTGAAAATGAGAGGGCGTAAAATTCCCCAAAAAAACTTGGCGACGATATCGAGCACATGCCTTCATAAAAGGGCTCTCCTGGCCAAATGGTTTAACTTTGGCAGGTCCCTGCTGTTCTGTTATGAAAGTAGACTTCGTGGGGCAGATTCTGGAAGTGATTGCGATCGCAAAGCTCTATTGGTTGCTTTGGAATCGGCTTTTGAAAAAAATTCTGTGAAAATCGCAAAAATTTTGGGTATCGAAATCGGGCAAAGTCTGCATAAAAGGGCTCTCGTGGCCAAATGGTTTAACTTTGGCAGGTCCCTGCTGTTCTGTTATGAAACTAGAATATCTTTTGCAGATTCTGGAAGTGATTGCGATCGCAAAGCTCTATTCGTTGCTTTGGAATCGACTTTTGAAAATGAGAGGGCGTAAAATTCCCCAAAAAAATTTGGCGACGATATCGAGCACATGCCTTCATAAAAGGGCTCTCCTGGCCAAATAGTTTAACTTTGGCAGCTCCCTGCTGTTCTGTTATGAAAGTAGACTTCGTGGGGCAGATTCTGGAAGTGATTGCGATCGCAAAGCTCTATTGGCTGCTTTGGAATCGGCTTTTGAAAAAAAATCTGTGAAAATCGCAAAAATTTTGGGTATCGAAATCGGGGAAAGTCTGCATAAAAGGGCTCTCCTGGCCAAATGGTTTAACTTTGGCAGGTCCCTGCTGTTCTGTTATGAAACTAGAATATCTTTTGCAGATTCTGGAAGTGATTGCGATCGCAAAGCTCTATTCGTTGCTTTGGAATCGACTTTTGAAAATGAGAGGGCGTAAAATTCCCCAAAAAAATTTGGCGACGATATCGAGCACATGCCTTCATAAAAGGGCTCTTCTGGCCAAATGGTTTAACTTTGGCAGGTCCCTGCTGTTCTGTTATGAAAGTAGACTTCGTGGGGCAGATTCTGGAAGTGATTGCGATCGCAAAGCTCTATTGGTTGCTTTGGAATCGGCTTTTGAAAAAAATTCTGTGAAAATCGCAAAAATTTTGGGTATCGAAATCGGGCAAAGTCTGCATAAAAGGGCTCTCCTGGCCAAATGGTTTAACTTTGGCAGGTCTCTGCTGTTCTGTTATGAAACTAGAATATCTTTTGCAGATTCTGGAAGTGATTGCGATCGCAAAGCTCTATTCGTTGCTTTGGAATCGACTTTTGAAAATGAGAGGGCGTAAAATTCCCCAAAAAAATTTGGCGACGATATCGAGCACATGCCTTCATAAAAGGGCTCTCCTGGCCAAATGGTTTAACTTTGGCAGGTCCCTGCTGTTCTGTTATGAAAGTAGACTTCGTGGGGCAGATTCTGGAAGTGATTGCGATCGCAAAGCTCTATTGGTTGCTTTGGAATCGGCTTTTGAAAAAAATTCTGTGAAAATCGCAAAAATTTTGGGTATCGAAATCGGGCAAAGTCTGCATAAAAGGGCTCTCCTGGCCAAATGGTTTAACTTTGGCAGGTCCCTGCTGTTCTGTTATGAAACTAGAATATCTTTTGCAGATTCTGGAAGTGATTGCGATCGCAAAGCTCTATTCGTTGCTTTGGAATCGACTTTTGAAAATGAGAGGGCGTAAAATTCCCCAAAAAAATTTGGCGACGATATCGAGCACATGCCTTCATAAAAGGGCTCTCCTGGCCAAATGGTTTAACTTTGGCAGGTCCCTGCTGTTCTGTTATGAAAGTAGACTTCGTGGGGCAGATTCTGGAAGTGATTGCGATCGCAAAGCTCTATTGGTTGCTTTGGAATCGGCTTTTGAAAAAAATTCTGTGAAAATCGCAAAAATTTTGGGTATCGAAATCGGGCAAAGTCTGCATAAAAGGGCTCTCGTGGCCAAATGGTTTAACTTTGGCAGGTCCCTGCTGTTCTGTTATGAAACTAGAATATCTTTTGCAGATTCTGGAAGTGATTGCGATCGCAAAGCTCTATTCGTTGCTTTGGAATCGACTTTTGAAAATGAGAGGGCGTAAAATTCCCCAAAAAAATTTGGCGACGATATCGAGCACATGCCTTCATAAAAGGGCTCTTCTGGCCAAATGGTTTAACTTTGGCAGGTCCCTGCTGTTCTGTTATGAAAGTAGACTTCGTGGGGCAGATTCTGGAAGTGATTGCGATCGCAAAGCTCTATTGGTTGCTTTGGAATCGGCTTTTGAAAAAATTCTGTGAAAATCGCAAAAATTTTGGGTATCGAAATCGGGCAAAGTCTGCATAAAAGGGCTCTCCTGGCCAAATGGTTTAACTTTGGCAGGTCCCTGCTGTTCTGTTATGAAACTAGAATATCTTTTGCAGATTCTGGAAGTGATTGCGATCGCAAAGCTCTATTCTTTGCTTTGGAATCGACTTTTGAAAATGAGAGGCATAAAATTCCCCAAAAAAATTTGGCGACGATATCGAGCACATGCCTTCATAAAAGGGCTCTCCTGGCCAAATGGTTTAACTTTCGCAGGTCCCTGCTGTTCTGTTATGAAAGTAGACTTCGTGGGGCAGATTCTGGAAGTGATTGCGATCGCAAAGCTCTATTGGTTGCTTTGGAATCGGCTTTTGAAAAAAAATCTGTGAAAATCGCAAAAATTTTGGGTATCGAAATCGGGCAAAGTCTGCATAAAATGGCTCTCCTGGCCAAATGGTTTAACTTTGGCAGGTCCCTGCTGTTCTGTTATGAAACTAGAATATCTTTTGCAGATTCTGGAAGTGATTGCGATCGCAAAGCTCTATTTGTTGCTTTAGAATCGACTTTTCAAAATGAGAGGGCGTAAAATTCCCCAAAAAAATTTGGCGACGATACCGAGCACATGCCTTCATAAAAGGGCTCTCCTGGCCAAATGGTTTAACTTTGGCAGGTCCCTGCTGTTCTGTTATGAAAGTAGACTTCGTGGGGCAGATTCTGGAAGTGATTGCGATCGCAAAGCTCTATTGGTTGCTTTGGAATCGGCTTTTGAAAAAAATTCTGTGAAAATCGCAAAAATTTTGGGTATCGAAATCGGGCAAAGTCTGCATAAAAGGGCTCTCCTGGCCAAATGGTTTAACTTTGGCAGGTCCCTGCTGTTCTGTTATGAAACTAGAATATCTTTTGCAGATTCTGGAAGTGATTGCGATCGCAAAGCTCTATTCGTTGCTTTGGAATCGACTTTTGAAAATGAGAGGGCGTAAAATTCCCCAAAAAAATTTGGCGACGATATCGAGCACATGCCTTCATAAAAGGGCTCTCCTGGCCAAATGGTTTAACTTTGGCAGGTCCCTGCTGTTCTGTTATGAAAGTAGACTTCGTGGGGCAGATTCTGGAAGTGATTGCGATCGCAAAGCTCTATTGGTTGCTTTGGAATCGGCTTTTGAAAAACATTCTGTGAAAATCGCAAAAATTTTGGGTATCGAAATCGGGCAAAGTCTGCATAAAAGGGCTCTCCTGGCCAAATGGTTTAACTTTGGCAGGTCCCTGCTGTTCTGTTATGAAACTAGAATATCTTTTGCAGATTCTGGAAGTGATTGCGATCGCAAAGCTCTATTCGTTGCTTTGGAATCGACTTTTGAAAATGAGAGGGCGTAAAATTCCCCAAAAAAATTTGGCGACGATATCGAGCACATGCCTTCATAAAAGGGCACTTCTGGCCAAATGGTTTAACTTTGGCAGGTCCCTGCTGTTCTGTTATGAAAGTAGACTTCGTGGGGCAGATTCTGGAAGTGATTGCGATCGCAAAGCTCTATTGGTTGCTTTGGAATCGGCTTTTGAAAAAAATTCTGTGAAAATCGCAAAAATTTTGGGTATCGAAATCGGGCAAAGTCTGCATAAAAGGGCTCTCCTGGCCAAATGGTTTAACTTTGGCAGGTCTCTGCTGTTCTGTTATGAAACTAGAATATCTTTTGCAGATTCTGGAAGTGATTGCGATCGCAAAGCTCTATTCGTTGCTTTGGAATCGACTTTTGAAAATGAGAGGGCGTAAAATTCCCCAAAAAAATTTGGCGACGATATCGAGCACATGCCTTCATAAAAGGGCTCTCCTGGCCAAATGGTTTAACTTTGGCAGGTCCCTGCTGTTCTGTTATGAAAGTAGACTTCGTGGGGCAGATTCTGGAAGTGATTGCGATCGCAAAGCTCTATTGGTTGCTTTGGAATCGGCTTTTGAAAAAAATTCTGTGAAAATCGCAAAAATTTTGGGTATCGAAATCGGGCAAAGTCTGCATAAAAGGGCTCTCCTGGCCAAATGGTTTAACTTTGGCAGGTCCCTGCTGTTCTGTTATGAAACTAGAATATCTTTTGCAGATTCTGGAAGTGATTGCGATCGCAAAGCTCTATTCGTTGCTTTGGAATCGACTTTTGAAAATGAGAGGGCGTAAAATTCCCCAAAAAAATTTGGCGACGATATCGAGCACATGCCTTCATAAAAGGGCTCTTCTGGCCAAATGGTTTAACTTTGGCAGGTCCCTGCTGTTCTGTTATGAAAGTAGACTTCGTGGGGCAGATTCTGGAAGTGATTGCGATCGCAAAGCTCTATTGGTTGCTTTGGAATCGGCTTTTGAAAAAAATTCTGTGAAAATCGCAAAAATTTTGGGTATCGAAATCGGGCAAAGTCTGCATAAAAGGGCTCTCCTGGCCAAATGGTTTAACTTTGGCAGGTCTCTGCTGTTCTGTTATGAAACTAGAATATCTTTTGCAGATTCTGGAAGTGATTGCGATCGCAAAGCTCTATTCGTTGCTTTGGAATCGACTTTTGAAAATGAGAGGGCGTAAAATTCCCCAAAAAAATTTGGCGACGATATCGAGCACATGCCTTCATAAAAGGGCTCTCCTGGCCAAATGGTTTAACTTTGGCAGGTCCCTGCTGTTCTGTTATGAAAGTAGACTTCGTGGGGCAGATTCTGGAAGTGATTGCGATCGCAAAGCTCTATTGGTTGCTTTGGAATCGGCTTTTGAAAAAAAATCTGTGAAAATCGCAAAAATTTTGGGTATCGAAATCGGGCAAAGTCTGCATAAAAGGGCTCTCCTGGCCAAATGGTTTAACTTTGGCAGGTCCCTGCTGTTCTGTTATGAAACTAGAATATCTTTTGCAGATTCTGGAAGTGATTGCGATCGCAAAGCTCTATTTGTTGCTTTAGAATCGACTTTTCAAAATGAGAGGGCGTAAAATTCCCCAAAAAAATTTGGCGACGATACCGAGCACATGCCTTCATAAAAGGGCTCTCCTGGCCAAATGGTTTAACTTTGGCAGGTCCCTGCTGTTCTGTTATGAAAGTAGACTTCGTGGGGCAGATTCTGGAAGTGATTGCGATCGCAAAGCTCTATTGGTTGCTTTGGAATCGGCTTTTGAAAAAAATTCTGTGAAAATCGCAAAAATTTTGGGTATCGAAATCGGGCAAAGTCTGCATAAAAGGGCTCTCCTGGCCAAATGGTTTAACTTTGGCAGGTCCCTGCTGTTCTGTTATGAAACTAGAATATCTTTTGCAGATTCTGGAAGTGATTGCGATCGCAAAGCTCTATTCGTTGCTTTGGAATCGACTTTTGAAAATGAGAGGGCGTAAAATTCCCCAAAAAAATTTGGCGACGATATCGAGCACATGCCTTCATAAAAGGGCTCTCCTGGCCAAATGGTTTAACTTTGGCAGGTCCCTGCTGTTCTGTTATGAAAGTAGACTTCGTGGGGCAGATTCTGGAAGTGATTGCGATCGCAAAGCTCTATTGGTTGCTTTGGAATCGGCTTTTGAAAAAAATTCTGTGAAAATCGCAAAAATTTTGGGTATCGAAATCGGGCAAAGTCTGCATAAAAGGGCTCTCCTGGCCAAATGGTTTAACTTTGGCAGGTCCCTGCTGTTCTGTTATGAAACTAGAATATCTTTTGCAGATTCTGGAAGTGATTGCGATCGCAAAGCTCTATTCGTTGCTTTGGAATCGACTTTTGAAAATGAGAGGGCGTAAAATTCCCCAAAAAAATTTGGCGACGATATCGAGCACATGCCTTCATAAAAGGGCACTTCTGGCCAAATGGTTTAACTTTGGCAGGTCCCTGCTGTTCTGTTATGAAAGTAGACTTCGTGGGGCAGATTCTGGAAGTGATTGCGATCGCAAAGCTCTATTGGTTGCTTTGGAATCGGCTTTTGAAAAAAATTCTGTGAAAATCGCAAAAATTTTGGGTATCGAAATCGGGCAAAGTCTGCATAAAAGGGCTCTCCTGGCCAAATGGTTTAACTTTGGCAGGTCTCTGCTGTTCTGTTATGAAACTAGAATATCTTTTGCAGATTCTGGAAGTGATTGCGATCGCAAAGCTCTATTCGTTGCTTTGGAATCGACTTTTGAAAATGAGAGGGCGTAAAATTCCCCAAAAAAATTTGGCGACGATATCGAGCACATGCCTTCATAAAAGGGCTCTCCTGGCCAAATGGTTTAACTTTGGCAGGTCCCTGCTGTTCTGTTATGAAAGTAGACTTCGTGGGGCAGATTCTGGAAGTGATTGCGATCGCAAAGCTCTATTGGTTGCTTTGGAATCGGCTTTTGAAAAAAATTCTGTGAAAATCGCAAAAATTTTGGGTATCGAAATCGGGCAAAGTCTGCATAAAAGGGCTCTCCTGGCCAAATGGTTTAACTTTGGCAGGTCCCTGCTGTTCTGTTATGAAACTAGAATATCTTTTGCAGATTCTGGAAGTGATTGCGATCGCAAAGCTCTATTCGTTGCTTTGGAATCGACTTTTGAAAATGAGAGGGCGTAAAATTCCCCAAAAAAATTTGGCGACGATATCGAGCACATGCCTTCATAAAAGGGCTCTTCTGGCCAAATGGTTTAACTTTGGCAGGTCCCTGCTGTTCTGTTATGAAAGTAGACTTCGTGGGGCAGATTCTGGAAGTGATTGCGATCGCAAAGCTCTATTGGTTGCTTTGGAATCGGCTTTTGAAAAAAATTCTGTGAAAATCGCAAAAATTTTGGGTATCGAAATCGGGCAAAGTCTGCATAAAAGGGCTCTCCTGGCCAAATGGTTTAACTTTGGCAGGTCTCTGCTGTTCTGTTATGAAACTAGAATATCTTTTGCAGATTCTGGAAGTGATTGCGATCGCAAAGCTCTATTCGTTGCTTTGGAATCGACTTTTGAAAATGAGAGGGCGTGAAATTCCCCAAAAAAATTTGGCGACGATATCGAGCACATGCCTTCATAAAAGGGCTCTCCTGGCCAAATGGTTTAACTTTGGCAGTTCCCTGCTGTTCTGTTATGAAAGTAGACTTCGTGGGGCAGATTCTGGAAGTGATTGCGATCGCAAAGCTCTATTGGTTGCTTTGGAATCGGCTTTTGAAAAAAATTCTGTGAAAATCGCAAAAATTTTGGGTATCGAAATCGGGCAAAGTCTGCATAAAAGGGCTCTCCTGGCCAAATGGTTTAACTTTGGCAGGTCCCTGCTGTTCTGTTATGAAACTAGAATATCTTTTGCAGATTCTGGAAGTGATTGCGATCGCAAAGCTCTATTCGTTGCTTTGGAATCGACTTTTGAAAATGAGAGGGCGTAAAATTCCCCAAAAAAATTTGGCGACGATATCGAGCACATGCCTTCATAAAAGGGCTCTCCTGGCCAAATGGTTTAACTTTGGCAGGTCACTGCTGTTCTGTTATGAAAGTAGACTTCGTGGGGCAGATTCTGGAAGTGATTGCGATCGCAAAGCTCTATTGGTTGCTTTGGAATCGGCTTTTGAAAAAAAATCTGTGAAAATCGCAAAAATTTTGGGTATCGAAATCGGGCAAAGTCTGCATAAAAGGGCTCTCCTGGCCAAATGGTTTAACTTTGGCAGGTCCCTGCTGTTCTGTTATGAAACTAGAATATCTTTTGCAGATTCTGGAAGTGATTGCGATCGCAAAGCTCTATTCGTTGCTTTGGAATCGACTTTTGAAAATGAGAGGCATAAAATTCCCCAAAAAAATTTGGCGACGATATCGAGCACATGCCTTCATAAAAGGGCTCTCCTGGCCAAATGGTTTAACTTTGGCAGGTCCCTGCTGTTCTGTTATGAAAGTAGACTTCGTGGGGCAGATTCTGGAAGTGATTGCGATCGCAAAGCTCTATTGGTTGCTTTGGAATCGGCTTTTGAAAAAAAATCTGTGAAAATCGCAAAAATTTTGGGTATCGAAATCGGGCAAAGTCTGCATAAAAGGGCTCTCCTGGCCAAATGGTTTACATTTGGCAGGTCCCTGCTGTTCTGTTATGAAACTAGAATATCTTTTGCAGATTCTGGAAGTGATTGCGATCGCAAAGCTCTATTCGTTGCTTTGGAATCGACTTTTCAAAATGAGAGGGCGTAAAATTTCCCAAAAAAATTTGGCGACGATACCGAGCACATGCCTTCATAAAAGGGCTCTCCTGGCCAAATGGTTTAACTTTGGCAGGTCCCTGCTGTTCTGTTATGAAAGTAGACTTCGTGGGGCAGATTCTGGAAGTGATTGCGATCGCAAAGCTCTATTGGTTGCTTTGGAATCGGCTTTTGAAAAAAATTCTGTGAAAATCGCAAAAATTTTGGGTATCGAAATCGGGCAAAGTCTGCATAAAAGGGCTCTCCTGGCCAAATGGTTTAACTTTGGCAGGTCCCTGCTGTTCTGTTATGAAACTAGAATATCTTTTGCAGATTCTGGAAGTGATTGCGATCGCAAAGCTCTATTCGTTGCTTTGGAATCGACTTTTGAAAATGAGAGGGCGTAAAATTCCCCAAAAAAATTTGGCGACGATATCGAGCACATGCCTTCATAAAAGGGCTCTCCTGGCCAAATGGTTTAACTTTGGCAGGTCCCTGCTGTTCTGTTATGAAAGTAGACTTCGTGGGGCAGATTCTGGAAGTGATTGCGATCGCAAAGCTCTATTGGTTGCTTTGGAATCGGCTTTTGAAAAAAATTCTGTGAAAATCGCAAAAATTTTGGGTATCGAAATCGGGCAAAGTCTGCATAAAAGGGCTCTCCTGGCCAAATGGTTTAACTTTGGCAGGTCCCTGCTGTTCTGTTATGAAACTAGAATATCTTTTGCAGATTCTGGAAGTGATTGCGATCGCAAAGCTCTATTCGTTGCTTTGGAATCGACTTTTGAAAATGAGAGGGCGTAAAATTCCCCAAAAAAATTTGGCGACGATATCGAGCACATGCCTTCATAAAAGGGCTCTTCTGGCCAAATGGTTTAACTTTGGCAGGTCCCTGCTGTTCTGTTATGAAAGTAGACTTCGTGGGGCAGATTCTGGAAGTGATTGCGATCGCAAAGCTCTATTGGTTGCTTTGGAATCGGCTTTTGAAAAAAATTCTGTGAAAATCGCAAAAATTTTGGGTATCGAAATCGGGCAAAGTCTGCATAAAAGGGCTCTCCTGGCCAAATGGTTTAACTTTGGCAGGTCTCTGCTGTTCTGTTATGAAACTAGAATATCTTTTGCAGATTCTGGAAGTGATTGCGATCGCAAAGCTCTATTCGTTGCTTTGGAATCGACTTTTGAAAATGAGAGGGCGTAAAATTCCCCAAAAAAATTTGGCGACGATATCGAGCACATGCCTTCATAAAAGGGCTCTCCTGGCCAAATGGTTTAACTTTGGCAGGTCCCTGCTGTTCTGTTATGAAAGTAGACTTCGTGGGGCAGATTCTGGAAGTGATTGCGATCGCAAAGCTCTATTGGTTGCTTTGGAATCGGCTTTTGAAAAAAATTCTGTGAAAATCGCAAAAATTTTGGGTATCGAAATCGGGCAAAGTCTGCATAAAAGGGCTCTCCTGGCCAAATGGTTTAACTTTGGCAGGTCCCTGCTGTTCTGTTATGAAACTAGAATATCTTTTGCAGATTCTGGAAGTGATTGCGATCGCAAAGCTCTATTCGTTGCTTTGGAATCGACTTTTGAAAATGAGAGGGCGTAAAATTCCCCAAAAAAATTTGGCGACGATATCGAGCACATGCCTTCATAAAAGGGCTCTTCTGGCCAAATGGTTTAACTTTGGCAGGTCCCTGCTGTTCTGTTATGAAAGTAGACTTCGTGGGGCAGATTCTGGAAGTGATTGCGATCGCAAAGCTCTATTGGTTGCTTTGGAATCGGCTTTTGAAAAAAATTCTGTGAAAATCGCAAAAATTTTGGGTATCGAAATCGGGCAAAGTCTGCATAAAAGGGCTCTCCTGGCCAAATGGTTTAACTTTGGCAGGTCTCTGCTGTTCTGTTATGAAACTAGAATATCTTTTGCAGATTCTGGAAGTGATTGCGATCGCAAAGCTCTATTCGTTGCTTTGGAATCGACTTTTGAAAATGAGAGGGCGTAAAATTCCCCAAAAAAATTTGGCGACGATATCGAGCACATGCCTTCATAAAAGGGCTCTCCTGGCCAAATGGTTTAACTTTGGCAGGTCCCTGCTGTTCTGTTATGAAAGTAGACTTCGTGGGGCAGATTCTGGAAGTGATTGCGATCGCAAAGCTCTATTGGTTGCTTTGGAATCGGCTTTTGAAAAAAAATCTGTGAAAATCGCAAAAATTTTGGGTATCGAAATCGGGCAAAGTCTGCATAAAAGGGCTCTCCTGGCCAAATGGTTTAACTTTGGCAGGTCCCTGCTGTTCTGTTATGAAACTAGAATATCTTTTGCAGATTCTGGAAGTGATTGCGATCGCAAAGCTCTATTCGTTGCTTTGGAATCGACTTTTGAAAATGAGAGGGCGTAAAACTTCCCAAAAAAATTTGGCGACGATACCGAGCACATGCCTTCATAAAAGGGCTCTCCTGGCCAAATGGTTTAACTTTGGCAGGTCCCTGCTGTTCTGTTATGAAAGTAGACTTCGTGGGGCAGATTCTGGAAGTGATTGCGATCGTAAAGCTCTATTGGTTGCTTTGGAATCGGCTTTTGAAAAAAATTCTGTGAAAATCGCAAAAATTTTGGGTATCGAAATCGGGCAAAGTCTGCATAAAATGGCTCTCCTGGCCAAATGGTTTAACTTTGGCAGGTCCCTGCTGTTCTGTTATGAAACTAGAATATCTTTTGCAGATTCTGGAAGTGATTGCGATCGCAAAGCTCTATTCGTTGCTTTGGAATCGACTTTTGAAAATGAGAGGGCGTAAAATTCCCCAAAAAAATTTGGCGACGATATCGAGCACATGCCTTCATAAAAGGGCTCTCCTGGACAAATGGTTTAACTTTGGCAGGTCCCTGCTGTTCTGTTATGAAAGTAGACTTCGTGGGGCAGATTCTGGAAGTGATTGCGATCGCAAAGCTCTATTGGTTGCTTTGGAATCGGCTTTTGAAAAAAATTCTGTGAAAATCGCAAAAATTTTGGGTATCGAAATCGGGCAAAGTCTGCATAAAAGGGCTCTCCTGGCCAAATGGTTTAACTTTGGCAGGTCCCTGCTGTTCTGTTATGAAACTAGAATATCTTTTGCAGATTCTGGAAGTGATTGCGATCGCAAAGCTCTATTCGTTGCTTTGGAATCGACTTTTGAAAATGAGAGGGCGTAAAATTCCCCAAAAAAATTTGGCGACGATACCGAGCACATGCCTTCATAAAAGGGCTCTCCTGGCCAAATGGTTTAACTTTGGCAGGTCCCTGCTGTTCTGTTATGAAAGTAGACTTCGTGGGGCAGATTCTGGAAGTGATTGCGATCGCAAAGCTCTATTGGTTGCTTTGGAATCGGCTTTTGAAAAAAATTCTGTGAAAATCGCAAAAATTTTGGGTATCGAAATCGGGCAAAGTCTGCATAAAAGGGCTCTCCTGGCCAAATGGTTTAACTTTGGCAGGTCTCTGCTGTTCTGTTATGAAACTAGAATATCTTTTGCAGATTCTGGAAGTGATTGCGATCGCAAAGCTCTATTCGTTGCTTTGGAATCGACTTTTGAAAATGAGAGGGCGTAAAATTCCCCAAAAAAATTTGGCGACGATATCGAGCACATGCCTTCATAAAAGGGCTCTCCTGGCCAAATGGTTTAACTTTGGCAGGTCCCTGCTGTTCTGTTATGAAAGTAGACTTCGTGGGGCAGATTCTGGAAGTGATTGCGATTGCAAAGCTCTATTGGTTGCTTTGGAATCGGCTTTTGAAAAAAATTCTGTGAAAATCGCAAAAATTTTGGGTATCGAAATCGGGCAAAGTCTGCATAAAAGGGCTCTCCTGGCCAAATGGTTTAACTTTGGCAGGTCCCTGCTGTTCTGTTATGAAACTAGAATATCTTTTGCAGATTCTGGAAGTGATTGCGATCGCAAAGCTCTATTCGTTGCTTTTAAATCGACTTTTGAAAATGAGAGGGCGTAAAATTCCCCAAAAAAATTTGGCGACGATATCGAGCACATGCCTTCATAAAAGGGCTCTCCTGGCCAAATGGTTTAACTTTGGCAGGTCCCTGCTGTTCTGTTATGAAAGTAGACTTCGTGGGGCAGATTCTGGAAGTGATTGCGATCGCAAAGCTCTATTGGTTGCTTTGGAATCGGCTTTTGAAAAAAATTCTGTGAAAATCGCAAAAATTTTGGGTATCGAAATCGGGCAAAGTCTGCATAAAAGGGCTCTCGTGGCCAAATGTTTTAACTTTGGCAGGTCCCTGCTGTTCTGTTATGAAACTAGAATATCTTTTGCAGATTCTGGAAGTGATTGCGATCGCAAAGCTCTATTCGTTGCTTTGGAATCGACTTTTGAAAATGAGAGGGCGTAAAATTCCCAATAAAAAATTTGGCGACGATATCGAGCACATGCCTTCATAAAAGGGCTCTCCTGGCCAAATGGTTTAACTTTGGCAGCTCCCTGCTGTTCTGTTATGAAAGTAGACTTCGTGGGGCAGATTCTGGAAGTGATTGCGATCGCAAAGCTCTATTGGTTGCTTTGGAATCGGCTTTTGAAAAAATTCTGTGAAAATCGCAAAAATTTTGGGTATCGAAATCGGGCAAAGTCTGCATAAAAGGGCTCTCCTGGCCAAATGGTTTAACTTTGGCAGGTCCCTGCTGTTCTGTTATGAAACTAGAATATCTTTTGCAGATTCTGGAAGTGATTGCGATCGCAAAGCTCTATTCGTTGCTTTGGAATCGACTTTTGAAAATGAGAGGCATAAAATTCCCCAAAAAAATTTGGCGACGATATCGAGCACATGCCTTCATAAAAGGGCTCTCCTGGCCAAATGGTTTAACTTTGGCAGGTCCCTGCTGTTCTGTTATGAAAGTAGACTTCGTGGGGCAGATTCTGGAAGTGATTTCGATCGCAAAGCTCTATTGGTTGCTTTGGAATCGGCTTTTGAAAAAAAATCTGTGAAAATCGCAAAAATTTTGGGTATCGAAATCGGGGAAAGTCTGCATAAAAGGGCTCTCCTGGCCAAATGGTTTAACTTTGGCAGGTCCCTGCTGTTCTGTTATGAAACTAGAATATCTTTTGCAGATTCTGGAAGTGATTGCGATCGCAAAGCTCTATTCGTTGCTTTGGAATCGACTTTTCAAAATGAGAGGGCGTAAAATTCCCCAAAAAAATTTGGCGACGATACCGAGCACATGCCTTCATAAAAGGGCTCTCCTGGCCAAATGGTTTAACTTTGGCAGGTCCCTGCTGTTCTGTTATGAAAGTAGACTTCGTGGGGCAGATTCTGGAAGTGATTGCGATCGCAAAGCTCTATTGGTTGCTTTGGAATCGGCTTTTGAAAAAAATTCTGTGAAAATCGCAAAAATTTTGGGTATCGAAATCGGGCAAAGTCTGCATAAAAGGGCTCTCCTGGCCAAATGGTTTAACTTTGGCAGGTCCCTGCTGTTCTGTTATGAAACTAGAATATCTTTTGCAGATTCTGGAAGTGATTGCGATCGCAAAGCTCTATTCGTTGCTTTGGAATCGACTTTTGAAAATGAGAGGGCGTAAAATTCCCCAAAAAAATTTGGCGACGATACCGAGCACATGCCTTCATAAAAGGGCTCTCCTGGCCAAATGGTTTAACTTTGGCAGGTCCCTGCTGTTCTGTTATGAAAGTAGACTTCGTGGGGCAGATTCTGGAAGTGATTGCGATCGCAAAGCTCTATTGGTTGCTTTGGAATCGGCTTTTGAAAAAAATTCTGTGAAAATCGCAAAAATTTTGGGTATCGAAATCGGGCAAAGTCTGCATAAAAGGGCTCTCCTGGCCAAATGGTTTAACTTTGGCAGGTCCCTGCTGTTCTGTTATGAAACTAGAATATCTTTTGCAGATTCTGGAAGTGATTGCGATCGCAAAGCTCTATTCGTTGCTTTGGAATCGACTTTTGAAAATGAGAGGGCGTAAAATTCCCCAAAAAAATTTGGCGACGATATCGAGCACATGCCTTCATAAAAGGGCTCTTCTGGCCAAATGGTTTAACTTTGGCAGGTCCCTGCTGTTCTGTTATGAAAGTAGACTTCGTGGGGCAGATTCTGGAAGTGATTGCGATCGCAAAGCTCTATTGGTTGCTTTGGAATCGGCTTTTGAAAAAAATTCTGTGAAAATCGCAAAAATTTTGGGTATCGAAATCGGGCAAAGTCTGCATAAAAGGGCTCTCCTGGCCAAATGGTTTAACTTTGGCAGGTCTCTGCTGTTCTGTTATGAAACTAGAATATCTTTTGCAGATTCTGGAAGTGATTGCGATCGCAAAGCTCTATTCGTTGCTTTGGAATCGACTTTTGAAAATGAGAGGGCGTAAAATTCCCCAAAAAAATTTGGCGACGATACCGAGCACATGCCTTCATAAAAGGGCTCTCCTGGCCAAATGGTTTAACTTTGGCAGGTCCCTGCTGTTCTGTTATGAAAGTAGACTTCGTGGGGCAGATTCTGGAAGTGATTGCGATCGCAAAGCTCTATTGGTTGCTTTGGAATCGGCTTTTGAAAAAAATTCTGTGAAAATCGCAAAAATTTTGGGTATCGAAATCGGGCAAAGTCTGCATAAAAGGGCTCTCCTGGCCAAATGGTTTAACTTTGGCAGGTCCCTGCTGTTCTGTTATGAAACTAGAATATCTTTTGCAGATTCTGGAAGTGATTGCGATCGCAAAGCTCTATTCGTTGCTTTGGAATCGACTTTTGAAAATGAGAGGGCGTAAAATTCCCCAAAAAAATTTGGCGACGATATCGAGCACATGCCTTCATAAAAGGGCTCTCCTGGCCAAATGGTTTAACTTTGGCAGGTCCCTGCTGTTCTGTTATGAAAGTAGACTTCGTGGGGCAGATTCTGGAAGTGATTGCGATCGCAAAGCTCTATTGGTTGCTTTGGAATCGGCTTTTGAAAAAAATTCTGTGAAAATCGCAAAAATTTTGGGTATCGAAATCGGGCAAAGTCTGCATAAAAGGGCTCTCGTGGCCAAATGGTTTAACTTTGGCAGGTCCCTGCTGTTCTGTTATGAAACTAGAATATCTTTTGCAGATTCTGGAAGTGATTGCGATCGCAAAGCTCTATTCGTTGCTTTGGAATCGACTTTTGAAAATGAGAGGGCGTAAAATTCCCCAAAAAAATTTGGCGACGATATCGAGCACATGCCTTCATAAAAGGGCTCTCCTGGCCAAATGGTTTAACTTTGGCAGCTCCCTGCTGTTCTGTTATGAAAGTAGACTTCGTGGGGCAGATTCTGGAAGTGATTGCGATCGCAAAGCTCTATTGGTTGCTTTGGAATCGGCTTTTGAAAAAATTCTGTGAAAATCGCAAAAATTTTGGGTATCGAAATCGGGCAAAGTCTGCATAAAAGGGCTCTCCTGGCCAAATGGTTTAACTTTGCCAGGTCCCTGCTGTTCTGTTATGAAACTAGAATATCTTTTGCAGATTCTGGAAGTGATTGCGATCGCAAAGCTCTATTCGTTGCTTTGGAATCGACTTTTCAAAATGAGAGGGCGTAAAATTCCCCAAAAAAATTTGGCGACGATACCGAGCACATGCCTTCATAAAAGGGCTCTCCTGGCCAAATGGTTTAACTTTGGCAGGTCCCTGCTGTTCTGTTATGAAAGTAGACTTCGTGGGGCAGATTCTGGAAGTGATTGCGATCGCAAAGCTCAATTGGTTGCTTTGGAATCGGCTTTTGAAAAAAATTCTGTGAAAATCGCAAAAATTTTGGGTATCGAAATCGGGCAAAGTCTGCATAAAAGGGCTCTCCTGGCCAAATGGTTTAACTTTGGCAGGTCCCTGCTGTTCTGTTATGAAACTAGAATATCTTTTGCAGATTCTGGAAGTGATTGCGATCGCAAAGCTCTATTCGTTGCTTTGGAATCGACTTTTGAAAATGAGAGGGCGTAAAATTCCCCAAAAAAATTTGGCGACGATATCGAGCACATGCCTTCATAAAAGGGCTCTCCTGGCCAAATGGTTTAACTTTGGCAGGTCCCTGCTGTTCTGTTATGAAAGTAGACTTCGTGGGGCAGATTCTGGAAGTGATTGCGATCGCAAAGCTCTATTGGTTGCTTTGGAATCGGCTTTTGAAAAAAATTCTGTGAAAATCGCAAAAATTTTGGGTATCGAAATCGGGCAAAGTCTGCATAAAAGGGCTCTCCTGGCCAAATGGTTTAACTTTGGCAGGTCTCTGCTGTTCTGTTATGAAACTAGAATATCTTTTGCAGATTCTGGAAGTGATTGCGATCGCAAAGCTCTATTCGTTGCTTTGGAATCGACTTTTGAAAATGAGAGGGCGTAAAATTCCCCAAAAAAATTTGGCGACGATATCGAGCACATGCCTTCATAAAAGGGCTCTCCTGGCCAAATGGTTTAACTTTGGCAGGTCCCTGCTGTTCTGTTATGAAAGTAGACTTCGTGGGGCAGATTCTGGAAGTGATTGCGATCGCAAAGCTCTATTGGTTGCTTTGGAATCGGCTTTTGAAAAAAATTCTGTGAAAATCGCAAAAATTTTGGGTATCGAAATCGGGCAAAGTCTGCATAAAAGGGCTCTCCTGGCCAAATGGTTTAACTTTGGCAGGTCCCTGCTGTTCTGTTATGAAACTAGAATATCTTTTGCAGATTCTGGAAGTGATTGCGATCGCAAAGCTCTATTCGTTGCTTTGGAATCGACTTTTGAAAATGAGAGGGCGTAAAATTCCCCAAAAAAATTTGGCGACGATATCGAGCACATGCCTTCATAAAAGGGCTCTTCTGGCCAAATGGTTTAACTTTGGCAGGTCCCTGCTGTTCTGTTATGAAAGTAGACTTCGTGGGGCAGATTCTGGAAGTGATTGCGATCGCAAAGCTCTATTGGTTGCTTTGGAATCGGCTTTTGAAAAAATTCTGTGAAAATCGCAAAAATTTTGGGTATCGAAATCGGGCAAAGTCTGCATAAAAGGGCTCTCCTGGCCAAATGGTTTAACTTTGGCAGGTCCCTGCTGTTCTGTTATGAAACTAGAATATCTTTTGCAGATTCTGGAAGTGATTGCGATCGCAAAGCTCTATTCTTTGCTTTGGAATCGACTTTTGAAAATGAGAGGCATAAAATTCCCCAAAAAAATTTGGCGACGATATCGAGCACATGCCTTCATAAAAGGGCTCTCCTGGCCAAATGGTTTAACTTTGGCAGGTCCCTGCTGTTCTGTTATGAAAGTAGACTTCGTGGGGCAGATTCTGGAAGTGATTGCGATCGCAAAGCTCTATTGGTTGCTTTGGAATCGGCTTTTGAAAAAAAATCTGTGAAAATCGCAAAAATTTTGGGTATCGAAATCGGGCAAAGTCTGCATAAAAGGGCTCTCCTGGCCAAATGGTTTAACTTTGGCAGGTCCCTGCTGTTCTCTTATGAAACTAGAATATCTTTTGCAGATTCTGGAAGTGATTGCGATCGCAAAGCTCTATTCGTTGCTTTGGAATCGACTTTTCAAAATGAGAGGGCGTAAAATTCCCCAAAAAAAATTGGCGACGATACCGAGCACATGCCTTCATAAAAGGGCTCTCCTGGCCAAATGGTTTAACTTTGGCAGGTCCCTGCTGTTCTGTTATGAAAGTAGACTTCGTGGGGCAGATTCTGGAAGTGATTGCGATCGCAAAGCTCTATTGGTTGCTTTGGAATCGGCTTTTGAAAAAAATTCTGTGAAAATCGCAAAAATTTTGGGTATCGAAATCGGGCAAAGTCTGCATAAAAGGGCTCTCCTGGCCAAATGGTTTAACTTTGGCAGGTCCCTGCTGTTCTGTTATGAAACTAGAATATCTTTTGCAGATTCTGGAAGTGATTGCGATCGCAAAGCTCTATTCGTTGCTTTGGAATCGACTTTTGAAAATGAGAGGGCGTAAAATTCCCCAAAAAAATTTGGCGACGATATCGAGCACATGCCTTCATAAAAGGGCTCTCCTGGCCAAATGGTTTAACTTTGGCAGGTCCCTGTTGTTCTGTTATGAAAGTAGACTTCGTGGGGCAGATTCTGGAAGTGATTGCGATCGCAAAGCTCTATTGGTTGCTTTGGAATCGGCTTTTGAAAAAAATTCTGTGAAAATCGCAAAAATTTTGGGTATCGAAATCGGGCAAAGTCTGCATAAAAGGGCTCTCCTGGCCAAATGGTTTAACTTTGGCAGGTCCCTGCTGTTCTGTTATGAAACTAGAATATCTTTTGCAGATTCTGGAAGTGATTGCGATCGCAAAGCTCTATTCGTTGCTTTGGAATCGACTTTTGAAAATGAGAGGGCGTAAAATTCCCCAAAAAAATTTGGCGACGATATCGAGCACATGCCTTCATAAAAGGGCACTTCTGGCCAAATGGTTTAACTTTGGCAGGTCCCAGCTGTTCTGTTATGAAAGTAGACTTCGTGGGGCAGATTCTGGAAGTGATTGCGATCGCAAAGCTCTATTGGTTGCTTTGGAATCGGCTTTTGAAAAAAATTCTGTGAAAATCGCAAAAATTTTGGGTATCGAAATCGGGCAAAGTCTGCATAAAAGGGCTCTCCTGGCCAAATGGTTTAACTTTGGCAGGTCTCTGCTGTTCTGTTATGAAACTAGAATATCTTTTGCAGATTCTGGAAGTGATTGCGATCGCAAAGCTCTATTCGTTGCTTTGGAATCGACTTTTGAAAATGAGAGGGCGTAAAATTCCCCAAAAAAATTTGGCGACGATATCGAGCACATGCCTTCATAAAAGGGCTCTCCTGGCCAAATGGTTTAACTTTGGCAGGTCCCTGCTGTTCTGTTATGAAAGTAGACTTCGTGGGGCAGATTCTGGAAGTGATTGCGATCGCAAAGCTCTATTGGTTGCTTTGGAATCGGCTTTTGAAAAAAATTCTGTGAAAATCGCAAAAATTTTGGGTATCGAAATCGGGCAAAGTCTGCATAAAAGGGCTCTCCTGGCCAAATGGTTTAACTTTGGCAGGTCCCTGCTGTTCTGTTATGAAACTAGAATATCTTTTGCAGATTCTGGAAGTGATTGCGATCGCAAAGCTCTATTCGTTGCTTTGGAATCGACTTTTCAAAATGAGAGGGCGTAAAATTCCCCAAAAAAATTTGGCGACGATATCGAGCACATGCCTTCATAAAAGGGCTCTTCTGGCCAAATGGTTTAACTTTGGCAGGTCCCTGCTGTTCTGTTATGAAAGTAGACTTCGTGGGGCAGATTCTGGAAGTGATTGCGATCGCAAAGCTCTATTGGTTGCTTTGGAATCGGCTTTTGAAAAAAATTCTGTGAAAATCGCAAAAATTTTGGGTATCGAAATCGGGCAAAGTCTGCATAAAAGGGCTCTCCTGGCCAAATGGTTTAACTTTGGCAGGTCCCTGCTGTTCTGTTATGAAACTAGAATATCTTTTGCAGATTCTGGAAGTGATTGCGATCGCAAAGCTCTATTCGTTGCTTTGGAATCGACTTTTGAAAATGAGAGGGCGTAAAATTCCCCAAAAAAATTTGGCGACGATACCGAGCACATGCCTTCATAAAAGGGCTCTCCTGGCCAAATGGTTTAACTTTGGCAGGTCCCTGCTGTTCTGTTATGAAAGTAGACTTCGTGGGGCAGATTCTGGAAGTGATTGCGATCGCAAAGCTCTATTGGTTGCTTTGGAATCGGCTTTTGAAAAAAATTCTGTGAAAATCGCAAAAATTTTGGGTATCGAAATCGGGCAAAGTCTGCATAAAATGGCTCTCCTGGCCAAATGGTTTAACTTTGGCAGGTCCCTGCTGTTCTGTTATGAAACTAGAATATCTTTTGCAGATTCTGGAAGTGATTGCGATCGCAAAGCTCTATTCGTTGCTTTGGAATCGACTTTTGAAAATGAGAGGGCGTAAAATTCCCCAAAAAAATTTGGCGACGATATCGAGCACATGCCTTCATAAAAGGGCTCTCCTGGCCAAATGGTTTAACTTTGGCAGGTCCCTGCTGTTCTGTTATGAAAGTAGACTTCGTGGGGCAGATTCTGGAAGTGATTGCGATCGCAAAGCTCTATTGGTTGCTTTGGAATCGGCTTTTGAAAAAAATTTGTGAAAATCGCAAAAATTTTGGGTATCGAAATCGGGCAAAGTCTGCATAAAAGGGCTCTCCTGGCCAAATGGTTTAACTTTGGCAGGTCCCTGCTGTTCTGTTATGAAACTAGAATATCTTTTGCAGATTCTGGAAGTGATTGCGATCGCAAAGCTCTATTCGTTGCTTTGGAATCGACTTTTGAAAATGAGAGGGCGTAAAATTCCCCAAAAAAATTTGGCGACGATACCGAGCACATGCCTTCATAAAAGGGCTCTCCTGGCCAAATTGTTTAACTTTGGCAGGTCCCTGCTGTTCTGTTATGAAAGTAGACTTCGTGGGGCAGATTCTGGAAGTGATTGCGATCGCAAAGCTCTATTGGTTGCTTTGGAATCGGCTTTTGAAAAAAAATCTGTGAAAATCGCAAAAATTTTGGGTATCGAAATCGGGCAAAGTCTGCATAAAAGGGCTCTCCTGGCCAAATGGTTTAACTTTGGCAGGTCCCTGCTGTTCTGTTATGAAACTAGAATATCTTTTGCAGATTCTGGAAGTGATTGCGATCGCAAAGCTCTATTCGTTGCTTTGGAATCGACTTTTGAAAATGAGAGGGCGTAAAATTCCCCAAAAAAATTTGGCGACGATATCGAGCACATGCCTTCATAAAAGGGCTCTCCTGGCCAAATGGTTTAACTTTGGCAGGTCACTGCTGTTCTGTTATGAAAGTAGACTTCGTGGGGCAGATTCTGGAAGTGATTGCGATCGCAAAGCTCTATTGGTTGCTTTGGAATCGGCTTTTGAAAAAAAATCTGTGAAAATCGCAAAAATTTTGGGTATCGAAATCGGGCAAAGTCTGCATAAAAGGGCTCTCCTGGCCAAATGGTTTAACTTTGGCAGGTCCCTGCTGTTCTGTTATGAAACTAGAATATCTTTTGCAGATTCTGGAAGTGATTGCGATCGCAAAGCTCTATTCGTTGCTTTGGAATCGACTTTTGAAAATGAGAGGGCGTAAAATTCCCCAAAAAAATTTGGCGACGATACCGAGCACATGCCTTCATAAAAGGGCTCTCCTGGCCAAATGGTTTAACTTTGGCAGGTCCCTGCTGTTCTGTTATGAAAGTAGACTTCGTGGGGCAGATTCTGGAAGTGATTGCGATCGCAAAGCTCTATTGGTTGCTTTGGAATCGGCTTTTGAAAAAAATTCTGTGAAAATCGCAAAAATTTTGGGTATCGAAATCGGGCAAAGTCTGCATAAAATGGCTCTCCTGGCCAAATGGTTTAACTTTGGCAGGTCCCTGCTGTTCTGTTATGAAACTAGAATATCTTTTGCAGATTCTGGAAGTGATTGCGATCGCAAAGCTCTATTCGTTGCTTTGGAATCGACTTTTGAAAATGAGAGGGCGTAAAATTCCCCAAAAAAATTTGGCGACGATATCGAGCACATGCCTTCATAAAAGGGCTCTCCTGGCCAAATGGTTTAACTTTGGCAGGTCCCTGCTGTTCTGTTATGAAAGTAGACTTCGTGGGGCAGATTCTGGAAGTGATTGCGATCGCAAAGCTCTATTGGTTGCTTTGGAATCGGCTTTTGAAAAAAATTTGTGAAAATCGCAAAAATTTTGGGTATCGAAATCGGGCAAAGTCTGCATAAAAGGGCTCTCCTGGCCAAATGGTTTAACTTTGGCAGGTCCCTGCTGTTCTGTTATGAAACTAGAATATCTTTTGCAGATTCTGGAAGTGATTGCGATCGCAAAGCTCTATTCGTTGCTTTGGAATCGACTTTTGAAAATGAGAGGGCGTAAAATTCCCCAAAAAAATTTGGCGACGATACCGAGCACATGCCTTCATAAAAGGGCTCTCCTGGCCAAATTGTTTAACTTTGGCAGGTCCCTGCTGTTCTGTTATGAAAGTAGACTTCGTGGGGCAGATTCTGGAAGTGATTGCGATCGCAAAGCTCTATTGGTTGCTTTGGAATCGGCTTTTGAAAAAAATTCTGTGAAAATCGCAAAAATTTTGGGTATCGAAATCGGGCAAAGTCTGCATAAAAGGGCTCTCCTGGCCAAATGGTTTAACTTTGGCAGGTCCCTGCTGTTCTGTTATGAAACTAGAATATCTTTTGCAGATTCTGGAAGTGATTGCAATCGCAAAGCTCTATTCGTTGCTTTGGAATCGACTTTTGAAAATGAGAGGGCGTAAAATTCCCCAAAAAAATTTGGCGACGATATCGAGCACATGCCTTCATAAAAGGGCTCTTCTGGCCAAATGGTTTAACTTTGGCAGGTCCCTGCTGTTCTGTTATGAAAGTAGACTTCGTGGGGCAGATTCTGGAAGTGATTGCGATCGCAAAGCTCTATTGGTTGCTTTGGAATCGGCTTTTGAAAAAAATTCTGTGAAAATCGCAAAAATTTTGGGTATCGAAATCGGGCAAAGTCTGCATAAAAGGGCTCTCCTGGCCAAATGGTTTAACTTTGGCAGGTCTCTGCTGTTCTGTTATGAAACTAGAATATCTTTTGCAGATTCTGGAAGTGATTGCGATCGCAAAGCTCTATTCGTTGCTTTGGAATCGACTTTTGAAAATGAGAGGGCGTAAAATTCCCCAAAAAAATTTGGCGACGATATCGAGCACATGCCTTCATAAAAGGGCTCTCCTGGCCAAATGGTTTAACTTTGGCAGGTCCCTGCTGTTCTGTTATGAAAGTAGACTTCGTGGGGCAGATTCTGGAAGTGATTGCGATCGCAAAGCTCTATTGGTTGCTTTGGAATCGGCTTTTGAAAAAAATTCTGTGAAAATCGCAAAAATTTTGGGTATCGAAATCGGGCAAAGTCTGCATAAAAGGGCTCTCCTGGCCAAATGGTTTAACTTTGGCAGGTCCCTGCTGTTCTGTTGTGAAACTAGAATATCTTTTGCAGATTCTGGAAGTGATTGCGATCGCAAAGCTCTATTCGTTGCTTTGGAATCGACTTTTGAAAATGAGAGGGCGTAAAATTCCCCAAAAAAATTTGGCGACGATATCGAGCACATGCCTTCATAAAAGGGCTCTCCTGGCCAAATGGTTTAACTTTGGCAGGTCCCTGCTGTTCTGTTATGAAAGTAGACTTCGTGGGGCAGATTCTGGAAGTGATTGCGATCGCAAAGCTCTATTGGTTGCTTTGGAATCGGCTTTTGAAAAAAATTCTGTGAAAATCGCAAAAATTTTGGGTATCGAAATCGGGCAAAGTCTGCATAAAAGGGCTCTCCTGGCCAAATGGTTTAACTTTGGCAGGTCCCTGCTGTTCTGTTATGAAACTAGAATATCTTTTGCAGATTCTGGAAGTGATTGCGATCGCAAAGCTCTATTCGTTGCTTTGGAATCGACTTTTGAAAATGAGAGGGCGTAAAATTCCCCAAAAAAATTTGGCGACGATACCGAGCACATGCTTTCATAAAAGGGCTCTCCTGGCCAAATGGTTTAACTTTGGCAGGTCCCTGCTGTTCTGTTATGAAAGTAGACTTCGTGGGGCAGATTCTGGAAGTGATTGCGATCGCAAAGCTCTATTGGTTGCTTTGGAATCGGCTTTTGAAAAAAATTCTGTGAAAATCGCAAAAATTTTGGGTATCGAAATCGGGCAAAGTCTGCATAAAAGGGCTCTCCTGGCCAAATGGTTTAACTTTGGCAGGTCCCTGCTGTTCTGTTATGAAACTAGAATATCTTTTGCAGATTCTGGAAGTGATTGCGATCGCAAAGCTCTATTCGTTGCTTTGGAATCGACTTTTGAAAATGAGAGGGCGTAAAATTCCCCAAAAAAATTTGGCGACGATACCGAGCACATGCTTTCATAAAAGGGCTCTCCTGGCCAAATGGTTTAACTTTGGCAGGTCCCTGCTGTTCTGTTATGAAAGTAGACTTCGTGGGGCAGATTCTGGAAGTGATTGCGATCGCAAAGCTCTATTGGTTGCTTTGGAATCGGCTTTTGAAAAAAATTCTGTGAAAATCGCAAAAATTTTGGGTATCGAAATCGGGCAAAGTCTGCATAAAAGGGCTCTCCTGGCCAAATGGTTTAACTTTGGCAGGTCCCTGCTGTTCTGTTATGAAACTAGAATATCTTTTGCAGATTCTGGAAGTGATTGCGATCGCAAAGCTCTATTCGTTGCTTTGGAATCGACTTTTGAAAATGAGAGGGCGTAAAATTCCCCAAAAAAATTTGGCGACGATACCGAGCACATGCCTTCATAAAAGGGCTCTCCTGGCCAAATGGTTTAACTTTGGCAGGTCCCTGCTGTTCTGTTATGAAAGTAGACTTCGTGGGGCAGATTCTGGAAGTGATTGCGATCGCAAAGCTCTATTGGTTGCTTTGGAATCGGCTTTTGAAAAAAATTCTGTGAAAATCGCAAAAATTTTGGGTATCGAAATCGGGCAAAGTCTGCATAAAAGGGCTCTCCTGGCCAAATGGTTTAACTTTGGCAGGTCTCTGCTGTTCTGTTATGAAACTAGAATATCTTTTGCAGATTCTGGAAGTGATTGCGATCGCAAAGCTCTATTCGTTGCTTTGGAATCGACTTTTGAAAATGAGAGGGCGTAAAATTCCCCAAAAAAATTTGGCGACGATATCGAGCACATGCCTTCATAAAAGGGCTCTCCTGGCCAAATGGTTTAACTTTGGCAGGTCCCTGCTGTTCTGTTATGAAAGTAGACTTCGTGGGGCAGATTCTGGAAGTGATTGCGATCGCAAAGCTCTATTGGTTGCTTTGGAATCGGCTTTTGAAAAAAATTCTGTGAAAATCGCAAAAATTTTGGGTATCGAAATCGGGCAAAGTCTGCATAAAAGGGCTCTCCTGGCCAAATGGTTTAACTTTGGCAGGTCCCTGCTGTTCTGTTATGAAACTAGAATATCTTTTGCAGATTCTGGAAGTGATTGCGATCGCAAAGCTCTATTCGTTGCTTTGGAATCGACTTTTGAAAATGAGAGGGCGTAAAATTCCCCAAAAAAATTTGGCGACGATATCGAGCACATGCCTTCATAAAAGGGCTCTCCTGGCCAAATGGTTTAACTTTGGCAGGTCACTGCTGTTCTGTTATGAAAGTAGACTTCGTGGGGCAGATTCTGGAAGTGATTGCGATCGCAAAGCTCTATTGGTTGCTTTGGAATCGGCTTTTGAAAAAAAATCTGTGAAAATCGCAAAAATTTTGGGTATCGAAATCGGGCAAAGTCTGCATAAAAGGGCTCTCCTGGCCAAATGGTTTAACTTTGGCAGGTCCCTGCTGTTCTGTTATGAAACTAGAATATCTTTTGCAGATTCTGGAAGTGATTGCGATCGCAAAGCTCTATTCGTTGCTTTGGAATCGACTTTTGAAAATGAGAGGGCGTAAAATTCCCCAAAAAAATTTGGCGACGATACCGAGCACATGCCTTCATAAAAGGGCTCTCCTGGCCAAATGGTTTAACTTTGGCAGGTCCCTGCTGTTCTGTTATGAAAGTAGACTTCGTGGGGCAGATTCTGGAAGTGATTGCGATCGCAAAGCTCTATTGGTTGCTTTGGAATCGGCTTTTGAAAAAAATTCTGTGAAAATCGCAAAAATTTTGGGTATCGAAATCGGGCAAAGTCTGCATAAAATGGCTCTCCTGGCCAAATGGTTTAACTTTGGCAGGTCCCTGCTGTTCTGTTATGAAACTAGAATATCTTTTGCAGATTCTGGAAGTGATTGCGATCGCAAAGCTCTATTCGTTGCTTTGGAATCGACTTTTGAAAATGAGAGGGCGTAAAATTCCCCAAAAAAATTTGGCGACGATATCGAGCACATGCCTTCATAAAAGGGCTCTCCTGGCCAAATGGTTTAACTTTGGCAGGTCCCTGCTGTTCTGTTATGAAAGTAGACTTCGTGGGGCAGATTCTGGAAGTGATTGCGATCGCAAAGCTCTATTGGTTGCTTTGGAATCGGCTTTTGAAAAAAATTCTGTGAAAATCGCAAAAATTTTGGGTATCGAAATCGGGCAAAGTCTGCATAAAAGGGCTCTCCTGGCCAAATGGTTTAACTTTGGCAGGTCCCTGCTGTTCTGTTATGAAACTAGAATATCTTTTGCAGATTCTGGAAGTGATTGCGATCGCAAAGCTCTATTCGTTGCTTTGGAATCGACTTTTGAAAATGAGAGGGCGTAAAATTCCCCAAAAAAATTTGGCGACGATACCGAGCACATGCCTTCATAAAAGGGCTCTCCTGGCCAAATTGTTTAACTTTGGCAGGTCCCTGCTGTTCTGTTATGAAAGTAGACTTCGTGGGGCGGATTCTGGAAGTGATTGCGATCGCAAAGCTCTATTGGTTGCTTTGGAATCGGCTTTTGAAAAAAATTCTGTGAAAATCGCAAAAATTTTGGGTATCGAAATCGGGCAAAGTCTGCATAAAAGGGCTCTCCTGGCCAAATGGTTTAACTTTGGCAGGTCCCTGCTGTTCTGTTATGAAACTAGAATATCTTTTGCAGATTCTGGAAGTGATTGCAATCGCAAAGCTCTATTCGTTGCTTTGGAATCGACTTTTGAAAATGAGAGGGCGTAAAATTCCCCAAAAAAATTTGGCGACGATATCGAGCACATGCCTTCATAAAAGGGCTCTTCTGGCCAAATGGTTTAACTTTGGCAGGTCCCTGCTGTTCTGTTATGAAAGTAGACTTCGTGGGGCAGATTCTGGAAGTGATTGCGATCGCAAAGCTCTATTGGTTGCTTTGGAATCGGCTTTTGAAAAAAATTCTGTGAAAATCGCAAAAATTTTGGGTATCGAAATCAGGCAAAGTCTGCATAAAAGGGCTCTCCTGGCCAAATGGTTTAACTTTGGCAGGTCTCTGCTGTTCTGTTATGAAACTAGAATATCTTTTGCAGATTCTGGAAGTGATTGCGATCGCAAAGCTCTATTCGTTGCTTTGGAATCGACTTTTGAAAATGAGAGGGCGTAAAATTCCCCAAAAAAATTTGGCGACGATATCGAGCACATGCCTTCATAAAAGGGCTCTCTTGGCCAAATGGTTTAACTTTGGCAGGTCCCTGCTGTTCTGTTATGAAAGTAGACTTCGTGGGGCAGATTCTGGAAGTGATTGCGATCGCAAAGCTCTATTGGTTGCTTTGGAATCGGCTTTTGAAAAAAAATCTGTGAAAATCGCAAAAATTTTGGGTATCGAAATCGGGCAAAGTCTGCATAAAAGGGCTCTCCTGGCCAAATGGTTTAACTTTGGCAGGTCCCTGCTGTTCTGTTATGAAACTAGAATATCTTTTGCAGATTCTGGAAGTGATTGCGATCGCAAAGCTCTATTCGTTGCTTTGGAATCGACTTTTGAAAATGAGAGGGCGTAAAATTCCCCAAAAAAATTTGGCGACGATACCGAGCACATGCCTTCATAAAAGGGCTCTCCTGGCCAAATGGTTTAACTTTGGCAGGTCCCTGCTGTTCTGTTATGAAAGTAGACTTCGTGGGGCAGATTCTGGAAGTGATTGCGATCGCAAAGCTCTATTGGTTGCTTTGGAATCGGCTTTTGAAAAAAATTCTGTGAAAATCGCAAAAATTTTGGGTATCGAAATCGGGCAAAGTCTGCATAAAATGGCTCTCCTGGCCAAATGGTTTAACTTTGGCAGGTCCCTGCTGTTCTGTTATGAAACTAGAATATCTTTTGCAGATTCTGGAAGTGATTGCGATCGCAAAGCTCTATTCGTTGCTTTGGAATCGACTTTTGAAAATGAGAGGGCGTAAAATTCCCCAAAAAAATTTGGCGACGATATCGAGCACATGCCTTCATAAAAGGGCTCTCCTGGCCAAATGGTTTAACTTTGGCAGGTCCCTGCTGTTCTGTTATGAAAGTAGACTTCGTGGGGCAGATTCTGGAAGTGATTGCGATCGCAAAGCTCTATTGGTTGCTTTGGAATCGGCTTTTGAAAAAAATTTGTGAAAATCGCAAAAATTTTGGGTATCGAAATCGGGCAAAGTCTGCATAAAAGGGCTCTCCTGGCCAAATGGTTTAACTTTGGCAGGTCCCTGCTGTTCTGTTATGAAACTAGAATATCTTTTGCAGATTCTGGAAGTGATTGCGATCGCAAAGCTCTATTCGTTGCTTTGGAATCGACTTTTGAAAATGAGAGGGCGTAAAATTCCCCAAAAAAATTTGGCGACGATACCGAGCACATGCCTTCATAAAAGGGCTCTCCTGGCCAAATTGTTTAACTTTGGCAGGTCCCTGCTGTTCTGTTATGAAAGTAGACTTCGTGGGGCAGATTCTGGAAGTGATTGCGATCGCAAAGCTCTATTGGTTGCTTTGGAATCGGCTTTTGAAAAAAATTCTGTGAAAATCGCAAAAATTTTGGGTATCGAAATCGGGCAAAGTCTGCATAAAAGGGCTCTCCTGGCCAAATGGTTTAACTTTGGCAGGTCCCTGCTGTTCTGTTATGAAACTAGAATATCTTTTGCAGATTCTGGAAGTGATTGCAATCGCAAAGCTCTATTCGTTGCTTTGGAATCGACTTTTGAAAATGAGAGGGCGTAAAATTCCCCAAAAAAATTTGGCGACGATATCGAGCACATGCCTTCATAAAAGGGCTCTTCTGGCCAAATGGTTTAACTTTGGCAGGTCCCTGCTGTTCTATTATGAAAGTAGACTTCGTGGGGCAGATTCTGGAAGTGATTGCGATCGCAAAGCTCTATTGGTTGCTTTGGAATCGGCTTTTGAAAAAAATTCTGTGAAAATCGCAAAAATTTTGGGTATCGAAATCGGGCAAAGTCTGCATAAAAGGGCTCTCCTGGCCAAATGGTTTAACTTTGGCAGGTCTCTGCTGTTCTGTTATGAAACTAGAATATCTTTTGCAGATTCTGGAAGTGATTGCGATCGCAAAGCTCTATTCGTTGCTTTGGAATCGACTTTTGAAAATGAGAGGGCGTAAAATTCCCCAAAAAAATTTGGCGACGATATCGAGCACATGCCTTCATAAAAGGGCTCTCCTGGCCAAATGGTTTAACTTTGGCAGGTCCCTGCTGTTCTGTTATGAAAGTAGACTTCGTGGGGCAGATTCTGGAAGTGATTGCGATCGCAAAGCTCTATTGGTTGCTTTGGAATCGGCTTTTGAAAAAAATTCTGTGAAAATCGCAAAAATTTTGGGTATCGAAATCGGGCAAAGTCTGCATAAAAGGGCTCTCCTGGCCAAATGGTTTAACTTTGGCAGGTCCCTGCTGTTCTGTTGTGAAACTAGAATATCTTTTGCAGATTCTGGAAGTGATTGCGATCGCAAAGCTCTATTCGTTGCTTTGGAATCGACTTTTGAAAATGAGAGGGCGTAAAATTCCCCAAAAAAATTTGGCGACGATATCGAGCACATGCCTTCATAAAAGGGCTCTCCTTGCCAAATGGTTTAACTTTGGCAGGTCCCTGCTGTTCTGTTATGAAAGTAGACTTCGTGGGGCAGATTCTGGAAGTGATTGCGATCGCAAAGCTCTATTGGTTGCTTTGGAATCGGCTTTTGAAAAAAATTCTGTGAAAATCGCAAAAATTTTGGGTATCGAAATCGGGCAAAGTCTGCATAAAAGGGCTCTCCTGGCCAAATGGTTTAACTTTGGCAGGTCCCTGCTGTTCTGTTATGAAACTAGAATATCTTTTGCAGATTCTGGAAGTGATTGCGATCGCAAAGCTCTATTCGTTGCTTTGGAATCGACTTTTGAAAATGAGAGGGCGTAAAATTCCCCAAAAAAATTTGGCGACGATACCGAGCACATGCTTTCATAAAAGGGCTCTCCTGGCCAAATGGTTTAACTTTGGCAGGTCCCTGCTGTTCTGTTATGAAAGTAGACTTCGTGGGGCAGATTCTGGAAGTGATTGCGATCGCAAAGCTCTATTGGTTGCTTTGGAATCGGCTTTTGAAAAAAATTCTGTGAAAATCGCAAAAATTTTGGGTATCGAAATCGGGCAAAGTCTGCATAAAAGGGCTCTCCTGGCCAAATGGTTTAACTTTGGCAGGTCCCTGCTGTTCTGTTATGAAACTAGAATATCTTTTGCAGATTCTGGAAGTGATTGCGATCGCAAAGCTCTATTCGTTGCTTTGGAATCGACTTTTGAAAATGAGAGGGCGTAAAATTCCCCAAAAAAATTTGGCGACGATACCGAGCACATGCTTTCATAAAAGGGCTCTCCTGGCCAAATGGTTTAACTTTGGCAGGTCCCTGCTGTTCTGTTATGAAAGTAGACTTCGTGGGGCAGATTCTGGAAGTGATTGCGATCGCAAAGCTCTATTGGTTGCTTTGGAATCGGCTTTTGAAAAAAATTCTGTGAAAATCGCAAAAATTTTGGGTATCGAAATCGGGCAAAGTCTGCATAAAAGGGCTCTCCTGGCCAAATGGTTTAACTTTGGCAGGTCCCTGCTGTTCTGTTATGAAACTAGAATATCTTTTGCAGATTCTGGAAGTGATTGCGATCGCAAAGCTCTATTCGTTGCTTTGGAATCGACTTTTGAAAATGAGAGGGCGTAAAATTCCCCAAAAAAATTTGGCGACGATACCGAGCACATGCCTTCATAAAAGGGCTCTCCTGGCCAAATGGTTTAACTTTGGCAGGTCCCTGCTGTTCTGTTATGAAAGTAGACTTCGTGGGGCAGATTCTGGAAGTGATTGCGATCGCAAAGCTCTATTGGTTGCTTTGGAATCGGCTTTTGAAAAAAATTCTGTGAAAATCGCAAAAATTTTGGGTATCGAAATCGGGCAAAGTCTGCATAAAAGGGCTCTCCTGGCCAAATGGTTTAACTTTGGCAGGTCTCTGCTGTTCTGTTATGAAACTAGAATATCTTTTGCAGATTCTGGAAGTGATTGCGATCGCAAAGCTCTATTCGTTGCTTTGGAATCGACTTTTGAAAATGAGAGGGCGTAAAATTCCCCAAAAAAATTTGGCGACGATATCGAGCACATGCCTTCATAAAAGGGCTCTCCTGGCCAAATGGTTTAACTTTGGCAGGTCCCTGCTGTTCTGTTATGAAAGTAGACTTCGTGGGGCAGATTCTGGAAGTGATTGCGATCGCAAAGCTCTATTGGTTGCTTTGGAATCGGCTTTTGAAAAAAATTCTGTGAAAATCGCAAAAATTTTGGGTATCGAAATCGGGCAAAGTCTGCATAAAAGGGCTCTCCTGGCCAAATGGTTTAACTTTGGCAGGTCCCTGCTGTTCTGTTATGAAACTAGAATATCTTTTGCAGATTCTGGAAGTGATTGCGATCGCAAAGCTCTATTCGTTGCTTTGGAATCGACTTTTGAAAATGAGAGGGCGTAAAATTCCCCAAAAAAATTTGGCGACGATATCGAGCACATGCCTTCATAAAAGGGCTCTCCTGGCCAAATGGTTTAACTTTGGCAGGTCACTGCTGTTCTGTTATGAAAGTAGACTTCGTGGGGCAGATTCTGGAAGTGATTGCGATCGCAAAGCTCTATTGGTTGCTTTGGAATCGGCTTTTGAAAAAAAATCTGTGAAAATCGCAAAAATTTTGGGTATCGAAATCGGGCAAAGTCTGCATAAAAGGGCTCTCCTGGCCAAATGGTTTAACTTTGGCAGGTCCCTGCTGTTCTGTTATGAAACTAGAATATCTTTTGCAGATTCTGGAAGTGATTGCGATCGCAAAGCTCTATTCGTTGCTTTGGAATCGACTTTTGAAAATGAGAGGGCGTAAAATTCCCCAAAAAAATTTGGCGACGATACCGAGCACATGCTTTCATAAAAGGGCTCTCCTGGCCAAATGGTTTAACTTTGGCAGGTCCCTGCTGTTCTGTTATGAAAGTAGACTTCGTGGGGCAGATTCTGGAAGTGATTGCGATCGCAAAGCTCTATTGGTTGCTTTGGAATCGGCTTTTGAAAAAAATTCTGTGAAAATCGCAAAAATTTTGGGTATCGAAATCGGGCAAAGTCTGCATAAAAGGGCTCTCCTGGCCAAATGGTTTAACTTTGGCAGGTCCCTGCTGTTCTGTTATGAAACTAGAATATCTTTTGCAGATTCTGGAAGTGATTGCGATCGCAAAGCTCTATTCGTTGCTTTGGAATCGACTTTTGAAAATGAGAGGGCGTAAAATTCCCCAAAAAAATTTGGCGACGATACCGAGCACATGCCTTCATAAAAGGGCTCTCCTGGCCAAATGGTTTAACTTTGGCAGGTCCCTGCTGTTCTGTTATGAAAGTAGACTTCGTGGGGCAGATTCTGGAAGTGATTGCGATCGCAAAGCTCTATTGGTTGCTTTGGAATCGGCTTTTGAAAAAAATTCTGTGAAAATCGCAAAAATTTTGGGTATCGAAATCGGGCAAAGTCTGCATAAAAGGGCTCTCCTGGCCAAATGGTTTAACTTTGGCAGGTCTCTGCTGTTCTGTTATGAAACTAGAATATCTTTTGCAGATTCTGGAAGTGATTGCGATCGCAAAGCTCTATTCGTTGCTTTGGAATCGACTTTTGAAAATGAGAGGGCGTAAAATTCCCCAAAAAAATTTGGCGACGATATCGAGCACATGCCTTCATAAAAGGGCTCTCCTGGCCAAATGGTTTAACTTTGGCAGGTCCCTGCTGTTCTGTTATGAAAGTAGACTTCGTGGGGCAGATTCTGGAAGTGATTGCGATCGCAAAGCTCTATTGGTTGCTTTGGAATCGGCTTTTGAAAAAAATTCTGTGAAAATCGCAAAAATTTTGGGTATCGAAATCGGGCAAAGTCTGCATAAAAGGGCTCTCCTGGCCAAATGGTTTAACTTTGGCAGGTCCCTGCTGTTCTGTTATGAAACTAGAATATCTTTTGCAGATTCTGGAAGTGATTGCGATCGCAAAGCTCTATTCGTTGCTTTGGAATCGACTTTTGAAAATGAGAGGGCGTAAAATTCCCCAAAAAAATTTGGCGACGATATCGAGCACATGCCTTCATAAAAGGGCTCTCCTGGCCAAATGGTTTAACTTTGGCAGGTCACTGCTGTTCTGTTATGAAAGTAGACTTCGTGGGGCAGATTCTGGAAGTGATTGCGATCGCAAAGCTCTATTGGTTGCTTTGGAATCGGCTTTTGAAAAAAAATCTGTGAAAATCGCAAAAATTTTGGGTATCGAAATCGGGCAAAGTCTGCATAAAAGGGCTCTCCTGGCCAAATGGTTTAACTTTGGCAGGTCCCTGCTGTTCTGTTATGAAACTAGAATATCTTTTGCAGATTCTGGAAGTGATTGCGATCGCAAAGCTCTATTCGTTGCTTTGGAATCGACTTTTGAAAATGAGAGGGCGTAAAATTCCCCAAAAAAATTTGGCGACGATACCGAGCACATGCCTTCATAAAAGGGCTCTCCTGGCCAAATGGTTTAACTTTGGCAGGTCCCTGCTGTTCTGTTATGAAAGTAGACTTCGTGGGGCAGATTCTGGAAGTGATTGCGATCGCAAAGCTCTATTGGTTGCTTTGGAATCGGCTTTTGAAAAAAATTCTGTGAAAATCGCAAAAATTTTGGGTATCGAAATCGGGCAAAGTCTGCATAAAATGGCTCTCCTGGCCAAATGGTTTAACTTTGGCAGGTCCCTGCTGTTCTGTTATGAAACTAGAATATCTTTTGCAGATTCTGGAAGTGATTGCGATCGCAAAGCTCTATTCGTTGCTTTGGAATCGACTTTTGAAAATGAGAGGGCGTAAAATTCCCCAAAAAAATTTGGCGACGATATCGAGCACATGCCTTCATAAAAGGGCTCTCCTGGCCAAATGGTTTAACTTTGGCAGGTCCCTGCTGTTCTGTTATGAAAGTAGACTTCGTGGGGCAGATTCTGGAAGTGATTGCGATCGCAAAGCTCTATTGGTTGCTTTGGAATCGGCTTTTGAAAAAAATTCTGTGAAAATCGCAAAAATTTTGGGTATCGAAATCGGGCAAAGTCTGCATAAAAGGGCTCTCCTGGCCAAATGGTTTAACTTTGGCAGGTCCCTGCTGTTCTGTTATGAAACTAGAATATCTTTTGCAGATTCTGGAAGTGATTGCGATCGCAAAGCTCTATTCGTTGCTTTGGAATCGACTTTTGAAAATGAGAGGGCGTAAAATTCCCCAAAAAAATTTGGCGACGATACCGAGCACATGCCTTCATAAAAGGGCTCTCCTGGCCAAATTGTTTAACTTTGGCAGGTCCCTGCTGTTCTGTTATGAAAGTAGACTTCGTGGGGCGGATTCTGGAAGTGATTGCGATCGCAAAGCTCTATTGGTTGCTTTGGAATCGGCTTTTGAAAAAAATTCTGTGAAAATCGCAAAAATTTTGGGTATCGAAATCGGGCAAAGTCTGCATAAAAGGGCTCTCCTGGCCAAATGGTTTAACTTTGGCAGGTCCCTGCTGTTCTGTTATGAAACTAGAATATCTTTTGCAGATTCTGGAAGTGATTGCAATCGCAAAGCTCTATTCGTTGCTTTGGAATCGACTTTTGAAAATGAGAGGGCGTAAAATTCCCCAAAAAAATTTGGCGACGATATCGAGCACATGCCTTCATAAAAGGGCTCTTCTGGCCAAATGGTTTAACTTTGGCAGGTCCCTGCTGTTCTGTTATGAAAGTAGACTTCGTGGGGCAGATTCTGGAAGTGATTGCGATCGCAAAGCTCTATTGGTTGCTTTGGAATCGGCTTTTGAAAAAAATTCTGTGAAAATCGCAAAAATTTTGGGTATCGAAATCAGGCAAAGTCTGCATAAAAGGGCTCTCCTGGCCAAATGGTTTAACTTTGGCAGGTCTCTGCTGTTCTGTTATGAAACTAGAATATCTTTTGCAGATTCTGGAAGTGATTGCGATCGCAAAGCTCTATTCGTTGCTTTGGAATCGACTTTTGAAAATGAGAGGGCGTAAAATTCCCCAAAAAAATTTGGCGACGATATCGAGCACATGCCTTCATAAAAGGGCTCTCTTGGCCAAATGGTTTAACTTTGGCAGGTCCCTGCTGTTCTGTTATGAAAGTAGACTTCGTGGGGCAGATTCTGGAAGTGATTGCGATCGCAAAGCTCTATTGGTTGCTTTGGAATCGGCTTTTGAAAAAAATTCTGTGAAAATCGCAAAAATTTTGGGTATCGAAATCGGGCAAAGTCTGCATAAAAGGGCTCTCCTGGCCAAATGGTTTAACTTTGGCAGGTCCCTGCTGTTCTGTTATGAAACTAGAATATCTTTTGCAGATTCTGGAAGTGATTGCGATCGCAAAGCTCTATTCGTTGCTTTGGAATCGACTTTTGAAAATGAGAGGGCGTAAAATTCCCCAAAAAAATTTGGCGACGATACCGAGCACATGCTTTCATAAAAGGGCTCTCCTGGCCAAATGGTTTAACTTTGGCAGGTCCCTGCTGTTCTGTTATGAAAGTAGACTTCGTGGGGCAGATTCTGGAAGTGATTGCGATCGCAAAGCTCTATTGGTTGCTTTGGAATCGGCTTTTGAAAAAAATTCTGTGAAAATCGCAAAAATTTTGGGTATCGAAATCGGGCAAAGTCTGCATAAAAGGGCTCTCCTGGCCAAATGGTTTAACTTTGGCAGGTCCCTGCTGTTCTGTTATGAAACTAGAATATCTTTTGCAGATTCTGGAAGTGATTGCGATCGCAAAGCTCTATTCGTTGCTTTGGAATCGACTTTTGAAAATGAGAGGGCGTAAAATTCCCCAAAAAAATTTGGCGACGATACCGAGCACATGCTTTCATAAAAGGGCTCTCCTGGCCAAATGGTTTAACTTTGGCAGGTCCCTGCTGTTCTGTTATGAAAGTAGACTTCGTGGGGCAGATTCTGGAAGTGATTGCGATCGCAAAGCTCTATTGGTTGCTTTGGAATCGGCTTTTGAAAAAAATTCTGTGAAAATCGCAAAAATTTTGGGTATCGAAATCGGGCAAAGTCTGCATAAAAGGGCTCTCCTGGCCAAATGGTTTACCTTTGGCAGGTCCCTGCTGTTCTGTTATGAAACTAGAATATCTTTTGCAGATTCTGGAAGTGATTGCGATCGCAAAGCTCTATTCGTTGCTTTGGAATCGACTTTTGAAAATGAGAGGGCGTAAAATTCCCCAAAAAAATTTGGCGACGATACCGAGCACATGCCTTCATAAAAGGGCTCTCCTGGCCAAATGGTTTAACTTTGGCAGGTCCCTGCTGTTCTGTTATGAAAGTAGACTTCGTGGGGCAGATTCTGGAAGTGATTGCGATCGCAAAGCTCTATTGGTTGCTTTGGAATCGGCTTTTGAAAAAAATTCTGTGAAAATCGCAAAAATTTTGGGTATCGAAATCGGGCAAAGTCTGCATAAAAGGGCTCTCCTGGCCAAATGGTTTAACTTTGGCAGGTCTCTGCTGTTCTGTTATGAAACTAGAATATCTTTTGCAGATTCTGGAAGTGATTGCGATCGCAAAGCTCTATTCGTTGCTTTGGAATCGACTTTTGAAAATGAGAGGGCGTAAAATTCCCCAAAAAAATTTGGCGACGATATCGAGCACATGCCTTCATAAAAGGGCTCTCCTGGCCAAATGGTTTAACTTTGGCAGGTCCCTGCTGTTCTGTTATGAAAGTAGACTTCGTGGGGCAGATTCAGGAAGTGATTGCGATCGCAAAGCTCTATTGGTTGCTTTGGAATCGGCTTTTGAAAAAAATTCTGTGAAAATCGCAAAAATTTTGGGTATCGAAATCGGGCAAAGTCTGCATAAAAGGGCTCTCCTGGCCAAATGGTTTAACTTTGGCAGGTCCCTGCTGTTCTGTTATGAAACTAGAATATCTTTTGCAGATTCTGGAAGTGATTGCGATCGCAAAGCTCTATTCGTTGCTTTGGAATCGACTTTTGAAAATGAGAGGGCGTAAAATTCCCCAAAAAAATTTGGCGACGATATCGAGCACATGCCTTCATAAAAGGGCTCTCCTGGCCAAATGGTTTAACTTTGGCAGGTCACTGCTGTTCTGTTATGAAAGTAGACTTCGTGGGGCAGATTCTGGAAGTGATTGCGATCGCAAAGCTCTATTGGTTGCTTTGGAATCGGCTTTTGAAAAAAAATCTGTGAAAATCGCAAAAATTTTGGGTATCGAAATCGGGCAAAGTCTGCATAAAAGGGCTCTCCTGGCCAAATGGTTTAACTTTGGCAGGTCCCTGCTGTTCTGTTATGAAACTAGAATATCTTTTGCAGATTCTGGAAGTGATTGCGATCGCAAAGCTCTATTCGTTGCTTTGGAATCGACTTTTGAAAATGAGAGGGCGTAAAATTTCCCAAAAAAATTTGGCGACGATACCGAGCACATGCCTTCATAAAAGGGCTCTCCTGGCCAAATGGTTTAACTTTGGCAGGTCCCTGCTGTTCTGTTATGAAAGTAGACTTCGTGGGGCAGATTCTGGAAGTGATTGCGATCGCAAAGCTCTATTGGTTGCTTTGGAATCGGCTTTTGAAAAAAATTCTGTGAAAATCGCAAAAATTTTGGGTATCGAAATCGGGCAAAGTCTGCATAAAATGGCTCTCCTGGCCAAATGGTTTAACTTTGGCAGGTCCCTGCTGTTCTGTTATGAAACTAGAATATCTTTTGCAGATTCTGGAAGTGATTGCGATCGCAAAGCTCTATTCGTTGCTTTGGAATCGACTTTTGAAAATGAGAGGGCGTAAAATTCCCCAAAAAAATTTGGCGACGATATCGAGCACATGCCTTCATAAAAGGGCTCTCCTGGCCAAATGGTTTAACTTTGGCAGGTCCCTGCTGTTCTGTTATGAAAGTAGACTTCGTGGGGCAGATTCTGGAAGTGATTGCGATCGCAAAGCTCTATTGGTTGCTTTGGAATCGGCTTTTGAAAAAAATTCTGTGAAAATCGCAAAAATTTTGGGTATCGAAATCGGGCAAAGTCTGCATAAAAGGGCTCTCCTGGCCAAATGGTTTAACTTTGGCAGGTCCCTGCTGTTCTGTTATGAAACTAGAATATCTTTTGCAGATTCTGGAAGTGATTGCGATCGCAAAGCTCTATTCGTTGCTTTGGAATCGACTTTTGAAAATGAGAGGGCGTAAAATTCCCCAAAAAAATTTGGCGACGATACCGAGCACATGCCTTCATAAAAGGGCTCTCCTGGCCAAATTGTTTAACTTTGGCAGGTCCCTGCTGTTCTGTTATGAAAGTAGACTTCGTGGGGCAGATTCTGGAAGTGATTGCGATCGCAAAGCTCTATTGGTTGCTTTGGAATCGGCTTTTGAAAAAAATTCTGTGAAAATCGCAAATTTTTGGGTATCGAAATCGGGCAAAGTCTGCATAAAAGGGCTCTCCTGGCCAAATGGTTTAACTTTGGCAGGTCCCTGCTGTTCTGTTATGAAACTAGAATATCTTTTGCAGATTCTGGAAGTGATTGCAATCGCAAAGCTCTATTCGTTGCTTTGGAATCGACTTTTGAAAATGAGAGGGCGTAAAATTCCCCAAAAAAATTTGGCGACGATATCGAGCACATGCCTTCATAAAAGTGCTCTTCTGGCCAAATGGTTTAACTTTGGCAGGTCCCTGCTGTTCTGTTATGAAAGTAGACTTCGTGGGGCAGATTCTGGAAGTGATTGCGATCGCAAAGCTCTATTGGTTGCTTTGGAATCGGCTTTTGAAAAAAATTCTGTGAAAATCGCAAAAATTTTGGGTATCGAAATCGGGCAAAGTCTGCATAAAAGGGCTCTCCTGGCCAAATGGTTTAACTTTGGCAGGTCTCTGCTGTTCTGTTATGAAACTAGAATATCTTTTGCAGATTCTGGAAGTGATTGCGATCGCAAAGCTCTATTCGTTGCTTTGGAATCGACTTTTGAAAATGAGAGGGCGTAAAATTCCCCAAAAAAATTTGGCGACGATATCGAGCACATGCCTTCATAAAAGGGCTCTCCTGGCCAAATGGTTTAACTTTGGCAGGTCCCTGCTGTTCTGTTATGAAAGTAGACTTCGTGGGGCAGATTCTGGAGGTGATTGCGATCGCAAAGCTCTATTGGTTGCTTTGGAATCGGCTTTTGAAAAAAATTCTGTGAAAATCGCAAAAATTTTGGGTATCGAAATCGGGCAAAGTCTGCATAAAAGGGCTCTCCTGGCCAAATGGTTTAACTTTGGCAGGTCCCTGCTGTTCTGTTATGAAACTAGAATATCTTTTGCAGATTCTGGAAGTGATTGCGATCGCAAAGCTCTATTCGTTGCTTTGGAATCGACTTTTGAAAATGAGAGGGCGTAAAATTCCCCAAAAAAATTTGGCGACGATATCGAGCACATGCCTTCATAAAAGGGCTCTCCTGGCCAAATGGTTTAACTTTGGCAGGTCCCTGCTGTTCTGTTATGAAAGTAGACTTCGTGGGGCAGATTCTGGAAGTGATTGCGATCGCAAAGCTCTATTGGTTGCTTTGGAATCGGCTTTTGAAAAAAATTCTGCGAAAATCGCAAAAATTTTGGGTATCGAAATCGGGCAAAGTCTGCATAAAAGGGCTCTCCTGGCCAAATGGTTTAACTTTGGCAGGTCCCTGCTGTTCTGTTATGAAACTAGAATATTTTTTGCAGATTCTGGAAGTGATTGCGATCGCAAAGCTCTATTCGTTGCTTTGGAATCGACTTTTGAAAATGAGAGGGCGTAAAATTCCCCAAAAAAATTTGGCGACGATACCGAGCACATGCTTTCATAAAAGGGCTCTCCTGGCCAAATGGTTTAACTTTGGCAGGTCCCTGCTGTTCTGTTATGAAAGTAGACTTCGTGGGGCAGATTCTGGAAGTGATTGCGATCGCAAAGCTCTATTGGTTGCTTTGGAATCGGCTTTTGAAAAAAATTCTGTGAAAATCGCAAAAATTTTGGGTATCGAAATCGGGCAAAGTCTGCATAAAAGGGCTCTCCTGGCCAAATGGTTTAACTTTGGCAGGTCCCTGCTGTTCTGTTATGAAACTAGAATATCTTTTGCAGATTCTGGAAGTGATTGCGATCGCAAAGCTCTATTCGTTGCTTTGGAATCGACTTTTGAAAATGAGAGGGCGTAAAATTCCCCAAAAAAATTTGGCGACGATATCGAGCACATGCCTTCATAAAAGGGCTCTCCTGGCCAAATGGTTTAACTTTGGCAGGTCCCTGCTGTTCTGTTATGAAAGTAGACTTCGTGGGGCAGATTCTGGAAGTGATTGCGATCGCAAAGCTCTATTGGTTGCTTTGGAATCGGCTTTTGAAAAAAATTCTGTGAAAATCGCAAAAATTTTGGGTATCGAAATCGGGCAAAGTCTGCATAAAAGGGCTCTCCTGGCCAAATGGTTTAAGTTTGGCAGGTCCCTGCTGTTCTGTTATGAAACTAGAATATCTTTTGCAGATTCTGGAAGTGATTGCGATCGCAAAGCTCTATTCGTTGCTTTGGAATCGACTTTTGAAAATGAGAGGGCGTAAAATTCCCCAAAAAAATTTGGCGACGATATCGAGCACATGCCTTCATAAAAGGGCTCTTCTGGCCAAATGGTTTAACTTTGGCAGGTCCCTGCTGTTCTGTTATGAAAGTAGACTTCGTGGGGCAGATTCTGGAAGTGATTGCGATCGCAAAGCTCTATTGGTTGCTTTGGAATCGGCTTTTGAAAAAAATTCTGTGAAAATCGCAAAAATTTTGGGTATCGAAATCGGGCAAAGTCTGCATAAAAGGGCTCTCCTGGCCAAATGGTTTAACTTTGGCAGGTCTCTGCTGTTCTGTTATGAAACTAGAATATCTTTTGCAGATTCTGGAAGTGATTGCGATCGCAAAGCTCTATTCGTTGCTTTGGAATCGACTTTTGAAAATGAGAGGGCGTAAAATTCCCCAAAAAAATTTGGCGACGATATCGAGCACATGCCTTCATAAAAGGGCTCTCCTGGCCAAATGGTTTAACTTTGGCAGGTCCCTGCTGTTCTGTTATGAAAGTAGACTTCGTGGGGCAGATTCTGGAAGTGATTGCGATCGCAAAGCTCTATTGGTTGCTTTGGAATCGGCTTTTGAAAAAAATTCTGTGAAAATCGCAAAAATTTTGGGTATCGAAATCGGGCAAAGTCTGCATAAAAGGGCTCTCCTGGCCAAATGGTTTAACTTTGGCAGGTCCCTGCTGTTCTGTTATGAAACTAGAATATCTTTTGCAGATTCTGGAAGTGATTGCGATCGCAAAGCTCTATTCGTTGCTTTGGAATCGACTTTTGAAAATGAGAGGGCGTAAAATTCCCCAAAAAAATTTGGCGACGATATCGAGCACATGCCTTCATAAAAGGGCTCTCCTGGCCAAATGGTTTAACTTTGGCAGGTCCCTGCTGTTCTGTTATGAAAGTAGACTTCGTGGGGCAGATTCTGGAAGTGATTGCGATCGCAAAGCTCTATTGGTTGCTTTGGAATCGGCTTTTGAAAAAAATTCTGTGAAAATCGCAAAAATTTTGGGTATCGAAATCGGGCAAAGTCTGCATTAAAGGGCTCTCCTGGCCAAATGGTTTAACTTTGGCAGGTCCCTGCTGTTCTGTTATGAAACTAGAATATCTTTTGCAGATTCTGGAAGTGATTGCGATCGCAAAGCTCTATTCGTTGCTTTGGAATCGACTTTTGAAAATGAGAGTGCGTAAAATTCCCCAAAAAAATTTGGCGACGATATCGAGCACATGCCTTCATAAAAGGGCTCTCCTGGCCAAATGGTTTAACTTTGGCAGGTCCCTGCTGTTCTGTTATGAAAGTAGACTTCGTGGGGCAGATTCTGGAAGTGATTGCGATCGCAAAGCTCTATTGGTTGCTTTGGAATCGGCTTTTGAAAAAAATTCTGTGAAAATCGCAAAAATTTTGGGTATCGAAATCGGGCAAAGTCTGCATAAAAGGGCTCTCCTGGCCAAATGGTTTAACTTTGGCAGGTCCCTGCTGTTCTGTTATGAAACTAGAATATCTTTTGCAGATTCTGGAAGTGATTGCGATCGCAAAGCTCTATTCGTTGCTTTGGAATCGACTTTTGAAAATGAGAGGGCGTAAAATTCCCCAAAAAAATTTGGCGACGATATCGAGCACATGCCTTCATAAAAGGGCTCTTCTGGCCAAATGGTTTAACTTTGGCAGGTCCCTGCTGTTCTGTTATGAAAGTAGACTTCGTGGGGCAGATTCTGGAAGTGATTGCGATCGCAAAGCTCTATTGGTTGCTTTGGAATCGGCTTTTGAAAAAAATTCTGTGAAAATCGCAAAAATTTTGGGTATCGAAATCGGGCAAAGTCTGCATAAAAGGGCTCTCCTGGCCAAATGGTTTAACTTTGGCAGGTCTCTGCTGTTCTGTTATGAAACTAGAATATCTTTTGCAGATTCTGGAAGTGATTGCGATCGCAAAGCTCTATTCGTTGCTTTGGAATCGACTTTTGAAAATGAGAGGGCGTAAAATTCCCCAAAAAAATTTGGCGACGATATCGAGCACATGCCTTCATAAAAGGGCTCTCCTGGCCAAATGGTTTAACTTTGGCAGGTCCCTGCTGTTCTGTTATGAAAGTAGACTTCGTGGGGCAGATTCTGGAAGTGATTGCGATCGCAAAGCTCTATTGGTTGCTTTGGAATCGGCTTTTGAAAAAAATTCTGTGAAAATCGCAAAAATTTTGGGTATCGAAATCGGGCAAAGTCTGCATAAAAGGGCTCTCCTGGCCAAATGGTTTAACTTTGGCAGGTCCCTGCTGTTCTGTTATGAAACTAGAATATCTTTTGCAGATTCTGGAAGTGATTGCGATCGCAAAGCTCTATTCGTTGCTTTGGAATCGACTTTTGAAAATGAGAGGGCGTAAAATTCCCCAAAAAAATTTGGCGACGATATCGAGCACATGCCTTCATAAAAGGGCTCTCCTGGCCAAATGGTTTAACTTTGGCAGGTCCCTGCTGTTCTGTTATGAAAGTAGACTTCGTGGGGCAGATTCTGGAAGTGATTGCGATCGCAAAGCTCTATTGGTTGCTTTGGAATCGGCTTTTGAAAAAAATTCTGTGAAAATCGCAAAAATTTTGGGTATCGAAATCGGGCAAAGTCTGCATAAAAGGGCTCTCCTGGCCAAATGGTTTAACTTTGGCAGGTCCCTGCTGTTCTGTTATGAAACTAGAATATCTTTTGCAGATTCTGGAAGTGATTGCGATCGCAAAGCTCTATTCGTTGCTTTGGAATCGACTTTTGAAAATGAGAGGGCGTAAAATTCCCCAAAAAAATTTGGCGACGATACCGAGCACATGCCTTCATAAAAGGGCTCTCCTGGCCAAATGGTTTAACTTTGGCAGGTCCCTGCTGTTCTGTTATGAAAGTAGACTTCGTGGGGCAGATTCTGGAAGTGATTGCGATCGCAAAGCTCTATTGGTTGCTTTGGAATCGGCTTTTGAAAAAAATTCTGTGAAAATCGCAAAAATTTTGGGTATCGAAATCGGGCAAAGTCTGCATAAAAGGGCTCTCCTGGCCAAATGGTTTAACTTTGGCAGGTCTCTGCTGTTCTGTTATGAAACTAGAATATCTTTTGCAGATTCTGGAAGTGATTGCGATCGCAAAGCTCTATTCGTTGCTTTGGAATCGACTTTTGAAAATGAGAGGGCGTAAAATTCCCCAAAAAAATTTGGCGACGATACCGAGCACATGCTTTCATAAAAGGGCTCTCCTGGCCAAATGGTTTAACTTTGGCAGGTCCCTGCTGTTCTGTTATGAAAGTAGACTTCGTGGGGCAGATTCTGGAAGTGATTGCGATCGCAAAGCTCTATTGGTTGCTTTGGAATCGGCTTTTGAAAAAAATTCTGTGAAAATCGCAAAAATTTTGGGTATCGAAATCGGGCAAAGTCTGCATAAAAGGGCTCTCCTGGCCAAATGGTTTAACTTTGGCAGGTCCCTGCTGTTCTGTTATGAAACTAGAATATCTTTTGCAGATTCTGGAAGTGATTGCGATCGCAAAGCTTTATTCGTTGCTTTGGAATCGACTTTTGAAAATGAGAGGGCGTAAAATTCCCCAAAAAAATTTGGCGACGATACCGAGCACATGCCTTCATAAAAGGGCTCTCCTGGCCAAATGGTTTAACTTTGGCAGGTCCCTGCTGTTCTGTTATGAAAGTAGACTTCGTGGGGCAGATTCTGGAAGTGATTGCGATCGCAAAGCTCTATTGGTTGCTTTGGAATCGGCTTTTGAAAAAAATTCTGTGAAAATCGCAAAAATTTTGGGTATCGAAATCGGGCAAAGTCTGCATAAAAGGGCTCTCCTGGCCAAATGGTTTAACTTTGGCAGGTCTCTGCTGTTCTGTTATGAAACTAGAATATCTTATGCAGATTCTGGAAGTGATTGCGATCGCAAAGCTCTATTCGTTGCTTTGGAATCGACATTTGAAAATGAGAGGGCGTAAAATTCCCCAAAAAAATTTGGCGACGATATCGAGCACATGCCTTCATAAAAGGGCTCTCCTGGCCAAATGGTTTAACTTTGGCAGGTCCCTGCTGTTCTGTTATGAAAGTAGACTTCGTGGGGCAGATTCTGGAAGTGATTGCGATCGCAAAGCTCTATTGGTTGCTTTGGAATCGGCTTTTGAAAAAAATTCTGTGAAAATCGCAAAAATTTTGGGTATCGAAATCGGGCAAAGTCTGCATAAAAGGGCTCTCCTGGCCAAATGGTTTAACTTTGGCAGGTCCCTGCTGTTCTGTTATGAAACTAGAATATCTTTTGCAGATTCTGGAAGTGATTGCGATCGCAAAGCTCTATTCGTTGCTTTGGAATCGACTTTTGAAAATGAGAGGACGTAAAATTCCCCAAAAAAATTTGGCGACGATATCGAGCACATGCCTTCATAAAAGGGCTCTCCTGGCCAAATGGTTTAACTTTGGCAGGTCACTGCTGTTCTGTTATGAAAGTAGACTTCGTGGGGCAGATTCTGGAAGTGATTGCGATCGCAAAGCTCTATTGGTTGCTTTGGAATCGGCTTTTGAAAAAAAATCTGTGAAAATCGCAAAAATTTTGGGTATCGAAATCGGGCAAAGTCTGCATAAAAGGGCTCTCCTGGCCAAATGGTTTAACTTTGGCAGGTCCCTGCTGTTCTGTTATGAAACTAGAATATCTTTTGCAGATTCTGGAAGTGATTGCGATCGCAAAGCTCTATTCGTTGCTTTGGAATCGACTTTTGAAAATGAGAGGGCGTAAAATTCCCCAAAAAAATTTGGCGACGATACCGAGCACATGCCTTCATAAAAGGGCTCTCCTGGCCAAATGGTTTAACTTTGGCAGGTCCCTGCTGTTCTGTTATGAAAGTAGACTTCGTGGGGCAGATTCTGGAAGTGATTGCGATCGCAAAGCTCTATTGGTTGCTTTGGATTCGGCTTTTGAAAAAAATTCTGTGAAAATTGCAAAAATTTTGGGTATCGAAATCGGGCAAAGTCTGCATAAAATGGCTCTCCTGGCCAAATGGTTTAACTTTGGCAGGTCCCTGCTGTTCTGTTATGAAACTAGAATATCTTTTGCAGATTCTGGAAGTGATTGCGATCGCAAAGCTCTATTCGTTGCTTTGGAATCGACTTTTGAAAATGAGAGGGCGTAAAATTCCCCAAAAAAATTTGGCGACGATATCGAGCACATGCCTTCATAAAAGGGCTCTCCTGGCCAAATGGTTTAACTTTGGCAGGTCCCTGCTGTTCTGTTATGAAAGTAGACTTCGTGGGGCAGATTCTGGAAGTGATTGCGATCGCAAAGCTCTATTGGTTGCTTTGGAATCGGCTTTTGAAAAAAATTCTGTGAAAATCGCAAAAATTTTGGGTATCGAAATCGGGCAAAGTCTGCATAAAAGGGCTCTCCTGGCCAAATGGTTTAACTTTGGCAGGTCCCTGCTGTTCTGTTATGAAACTAGAATATCTTTTGCAGATTCTGGAAGTGATTGCAATCGCAAAGCTCTATTCGTTGCTTTGGAATCGACTTTTGAAAATGAGAGGGCGTAAAATTCCCCAAAAAAATTTGGCGACGATATCGAGCACATGCCTTCATAAAAGGGCTCTTCTGGCCAAATGGTTTAACTTTGGCAGGTCCCTGCTGTTCTGTTATGAAAGTAGACTTCGTGGGGCAGATTCTGGAAGTGATTGCGATCGCAAAGCTCTATTGGTTGCTTTGGAATCGGCTTTTGAAAAAAATTCTGTGAAAATCGCAAAAATTTTGGGTATCGAAATCGGGCAAAGTCTGCATAAAAGGGCTCTCCTGGCCAAATGGTTTAACTTTGGCAGGTCTCTGCTGTTCTGTTATGAAACTAGAATATCTTTTGCAGATTCTGGAAGTGATTGCGATCGCAAAGCTCTATTCGTTGCTTTGGAATCGACTTTTGAAAATGAGAGGGCGTAAAATTCCCCAAAAAAATTTGGCGACGATATCGAGCACATGCCTTCATAAAAGGGCTCTCCTGGCCAAATGGTTTAACTTTGGCAGGTCCCTGCTGTTCTGTTATGAAAGTAGACTTCGTGGGGCAGATTCTGGAAGTGATTGCGATCGCAAAGCTCTATTGGTTGCTTTGGAATCGGCTTTTGAAAAAAATTCTGTGAAAATCGCAAAAATTTTGGGTATCGAAATCGGGCAAAGTCTGCATAAAAGGGCTCTCCTGGCCAAATGGTTTAACTTTGGCAGGTCCCTGCTGTTCTGTTATGAAACTAGAATATCTTTTGCAGATTCTGGAAGTGATTGCGATCGCAAAGCTCTATTCGTTGCTTTGGAATCGACTTTTGAAAATGAGAGGGCGTAAAATTCCCCAAAAAAATTTGGCGACGATATCGAGCACATGCCTTCATAAAAGGGCTCTCCTGGCCAAATGGTTTAACTTTGGCAGGTCCCTGCTGTTCTGTTATGAAAGTAGACTTCGTGGGGCAGATTCTGGAAGTGATTGCGATCGCAAAGCTCTATTGGTTGCTTTGGAATCGGCTTTTGAAAAAAATTCTGTGAAAATCGCAAAAATTTTGGGTATCGAAATCGGGCAAAGTCTGCATAAAAGGGCTCTCCTGGCCAAATGGTTTAACTTTGGCAGGTCCCTGCTGTTCTGTTATGAAACTAGAATATCTTTTGCAGATTCTGGAAGTGATTGCGATCGCAAAGCTCTATTCGTTGCTTTGGAATCGACTTTTGAAAATGAGAGGGCGTAAAATTCCCCAAAAAAATTTGGCGACGATACCGAGCACATGCTTTCATAAAAGGGCTCTCCTGGCCAAATGGTTTAACTTTGGCAGGTCCCTGCTGTTCTGTTATGAAAGTAGACTTCGTGGGGCAGATTCTGGAAGTGATTGCGATCGCAAAGCTCTATTGGTTGCTTTGGAATCGGCTTTTGAAAAAAATTCTGTGAAAATCGCAAAAATTTTGGGTATCGAAATCGGGCAAAGTCTGCATAAAAGGGCTCTCCTGGCCAAATGGTTTAACTTTGGCAGGTCCCTGCTGTTCTGTTATGAAACTAGAATATCTTTTGCAGATTCTGGAAGTGATTGCGATCGCAAAGCTCTATTCGTTGCTTTGGAATCGACTTTTGAAAATGAGAGGGCGTAAAATTCCCCAAAAAAATTTGGCGACGATATCGAGCACATGCCTTCATAAAAGGGCTCTCCTGGCCAAATGGTTTAACTTTGGCAGGTCCCTGCTGTTCTGTTATGAAAGTAGACTTCGTGGGGCAGATTCTGGAAGTGATTGCGATCGCAAAGCTCTATTGGTTGCTTTGGAATCGGCTTTTGAAAAAAATTCTGTGAAAATCGCAAAAATTTTGGGTATCGAAATCGGGCAAAGTCTGCATAAAAGGGCTCTCCTGGCCAAATGGTTTAACTTTGGCAGGTCCCTGCTGTTCTGTTATGAAACTAGAATATCTTTTGCAGATTCTGGAAGTGATTGCGATCGCAAAGCTCTATTCGTTGCTTTGGAATCGACTTTTGAAAATGAGAGTGCGTAAAATTCCCCAAAAAAATTTGGCGACGATATCGAGCACATGCCTTCATAAAAGGGCTCTCCTGGCCAAATGGTTTAACTTTGGCAGGTCCCTGCTGTTCTGTTATGAAAGTAGACTTCGTGGGGCAGATTCTGGAAGTGATTGCGATCGCAAAGCTCTATTGGTTGCTTTGGAATCGGCTTTTGAAAAAAATTCTGTGAAAATCGCAAAAATTTTGGGTATCGAAATCGGGCAAAGTCTGCATAAAAGGGCTCTCCTGGCCAAATGGTTTAACTTTGGCAGGTCCCTGCTGTTCTGTTATGAAACTAGAATATCTTTTGCAGATTCTGGAAGTGATTGCGATCGCAAAGCTCTATTCGTTGCTTTGGAATCGACTTTTGAAAATGAGAGGGCGTAAAATTCCCCAAAAAAATTTGGCGACGATATCGAGCACATGCCTTCATAAAAGGGCTCTTCTGGCCAAATGGTTTAACTTTGGCAGGTCCCTGCTGTTCTGTTATGAAAGTAGACTTCGTGGGGCAGATTCTGGAAGTGATTGCGATCGCAAAGCTCTATTGGTTGCTTTGGAATCGGCTTTTGAAAAAAATTCTGTGAAAATCGCAAAAATTTTGGGTATCGAAATCGGGCAAAGTCTGCATAAAAGGGCTCTCCTGGCCAAATGGTTTAACTTTGGCAGGTCTCTGCTGTTCTGTTATGAAACTAGAATATCTTTTGCAGATTCTGGAAGTGATTGCGATCGCAAAGCTCTATTCGTTGCTTTGGAATCGACTTTTGAAAATGAGAGGGCGTAAAATTCCCCAAAAAAATTTGGCGACGATATCGAGCACATGCCTTCATAAAAGGGCTCTCCTGGCCAAATGGTTTAACTTTGGCAGGTCCCTGCTGTTCTGTTATGAAAGTAGACTTCGTGGGGCAGATTCTGGAAGTGATTGCGATCGCAAAGCTCTATTGGTTGCTTTGGAATCGGCTTTTGAAAAAAATTCTGTGAAAATCGCAAAAATTTTGGGTATCGAAATCGGGCAAAGTCTGCATAAAAGGGCTCTCCTGGCCAAATGGTTTAACTTTGGCAGGTCCCTGCTGTTCTGTTATGAAACTAGAATATCTTTTGCAGATTCTGGAAGTGATTGCGATCGCAAAGCTCTATTCGTTGCTTTGGAATCGACTTTTGAAAATGAGAGGGCGTAAAATTCCCCAAAAAAATTTGGCGACGATATCGAGCACATGCCTTCATAAAAGGGCTCTCCTGGCCAAATGGTTTAACTTTGGCAGGTCCCTGCTGTTCTGTTATGAAAGTAGACTTCGTGGGGCAGATTCTGGAAGTGATTGCGATCGCAAAGCTCTATTGGTTGCTTTGGAATCGGCTTTTGAAAAAAATTCTGTGAAAATCGCAAAAATTTTGGGTATCGAAATCGGGCAAAGTCTGCATAAAAGGGCTCTCCTGGCCAAATGGTTTAACTTTGGCAGGTCCCTGCTGTTCTGTTATGAAACTAGAATATCTTTTGCAGATTCTGGAAGTGATTGCGATCGCAAAGCTCTATTCGTTGCTTTGGAATCGACTTTTGAAAATGAGAGGGCGTAAAATTCCCCAAAAAAATTTGGCGACGATACCGAGCACATGCCTTCATAAAAGGGCTCTCCTGGCCAAATGGTTTAACTTTGGCAGGTCCCTGCTGTTCTGTTATGAAAGTAGACTTCGTGGGGCAGATTCTGGAAGTGATTGCGATCGCAAAGCTCTATTGGTTGCTTTGGAATCGGCTTTTGAAAAAAATTCTGTGAAAATCGCAAAAATTTTGGGTATCGAAATCGGGCAAAGTCTGCATAAAAGGGCTCTCCTGGCCAAATGGTTTAACTTTGGCAGGTCCCTGCTGTTCTGTTATGAAACTAGAATATCTTTTGCAGATTCTGGAAGTGATTGCGATCGCAAAGCTCTATTCGTTGCTTTGGAATCGACTTTTGAAAATGAGAGGGTGTAAAATTCCCCAAAAAAATTTGGCGACGATATCGAGCACATGCCTTCATAAAAGGGCTCTCCTGGCCAAATGGTTTAACTTTGGCAGGTCCCTGCTGTTCTGTTATGAAAGTAGACTTCGTGGGGCAGATTCTGGAAGTGATTGCGATCGCAAAGCTCTATTGGTTGCTTTGGAATCGGCTTTTGAAAAAAATTCTGTGAAAATCGCAAAAATTTTGGGTATCGAAATCGGGCAAAGTCTGCATAAAAGGGCTCTCCTGGCCAAATGGTTTAACTTTGGCAGGTCCCTGCTGTTCTGTTATGAAACTAGAATATCTTTTGCAGATTCTGGAAGTGATTGCGATCGCAAAGCTCTATTCGTTGCTTTGGAATCGACTTTTGAAAATGAGAGGGCGTAAAATTCCCCAAAAAAATTTGGCGACGATACCGAGCACATGCTTTCATAAAAGGGCTCTCCTGGCCAAATGGTTTAACTTTGGCAGGTCCCTGCTGTTCTGTTATGAAAGTAGACTTCGTGGGGCAGATTCTGGAAGTGATTGCGATCGCAAAGCTCTATTGGTTGCTTTGGAATCGGCTTTTGAAAAAAATTCTGTGAAAATCGCAAAAATTTTGGGTATCGAAATCGGGCAAAGTCTGCATAAAAGGGCTCTCCTGGCCAAATGGTTTAACTTTGGCAGGTCCCTGCTGTTCTGTTATGAAACTAGAATATCTTTTGCAGATTCTGGAAGTGATTGCGATCGCAAAGCTCTATTCGTTGCTTTGGAATCGACTTTTGAAAATGAGAGGGCGTAAAATTCCCCAAAAAAATTTGGCGACGATATCGAGCACATGCCTTCATAAAAGGGCTCTCCTGGCCAAATGGTTTAACTTTGGCAGGTCCCTGCTGTTCTGTTATGAAAGTAGACTTCGTGGGGCAGATTCTGGAAGTGATTGCGATCGCAAAGCTCTATTGGTTGCTTTGGAATCGGCTTTTGAAAAAAATTCTGTGAAAATCGCAAAAATTTTGGGTATCGAAATCGGGCAAAGTCTGCATAAAAGGGCTCTCCTGGCCAAATGGTTTAACTTTGGCAGGTCCCTGCTGTTCTGTTATGAAACTAGAATATCTTTTGCAGATTCTGGAAGTGATTGCGATCGCAAAGCTCTATTCGTTGCTTTGGAATCGACTTTTGAAAATGAGAGTGCGTAAAATTCCCCAAAAAAATTTGGCGACGATATCGAGCACATGCCTTCATAAAAGGGCTCTCCTGGCCAAATGGTTTAACTTTGGCAGGTCCCTGCTGTTCTGTTATGAAAGTAGACTTCGTGGGGCAGATTCTGGAAGTGATTGCGATCGCAAAGCTCTATTGGTTGCTTTGGAATCGGCTTTTGAAAAAAATTCTGTGAAAATCGCAAAAATTTTGGGTATCGAAATCGGGCAAAGTCTGCATAAAAGGGCTCTCCTGGCCAAATGGTTTAACTTTGGCAGGTCCCTGCTGTTCTGTTATGAAACTAGAATATCTTTTGCAGATTCTGGAAGTGATTGCGATCGCAAAGCTCTATTCGTTGCTTTGGAATCGACTTTTGAAAATGAGAGGGCGTAAAATTCCCCAAAAAAATTTGGCGACGATATCGAGCACATGCCTTCATAAAAGGGCTCTTCTGGCCAAATGGTTTAACTTTGGCAGGTCCCTGCTGTTCTGTTATGAAAGTAGACTTCGTGGGGCAGATTCTGGAAGTGATTGCGATCGCAAAGCTCTATTGGTTGCTTTGGAATCGGCTTTTGAAAAAAATTCTGTGAAAATCGCAAAAATTTTGGGTATCGAAATCGGGCAAAGTCTGCATAAAAGGGCTCTCCTGGCCAAATGGTTTAACTTTGGCAGGTCTCTGCTGTTCTGTTATGAAACTAGAATATCTTTTGCAGATTCTGGAAGTGATTGCGATCGCAAAGCTCTATTCGTTGCTTTGGAATCGACTTTTGAAAATGAGAGGGCGTAAAATTCCCCAAAAAAATTTGGCGACGATATCGAGCACATGCCTTCATAAAAGGGCTCTCCTGGCCAAATGGTTTAACTTTGGCAGGTCCCTGCTGTTCTGTTATGAAAGTAGACTTCGTGGGGCAGATTCTGGAAGTGATTGCGATCGCAAAGCTCTATTGGTTGCTTTGGAATCGGCTTTTGAAAAAAATTCTGTGAAAATCGCAAAAATTTTGGGTATCGAAATCGGGCAAAGTCTGCATAAAAGGGCTCTCCTGGCCAAATGGTTTAACTTTGGCAGGTCCCTGCTGTTCTGTTATGAAACTAGAATATCTTTTGCAGATTCTGGAAGTGATTGCGATCGCAAAGCTCTATTCGTTGCTTTGGAATCGACTTTTGAAAATGAGAGGGCGTAAAATTCCCCAAAAAAATTTGGCGACGATATCGAGCACATGCCTTCATAAAAGGGCTCTCCTGGCCAAATGGTTAAACTTTGGCAGGTCCCTGCTGTTCTGTTATGAAAGTAGACTTCGTGGGGCAGATTCTGGAAGTGATTGCGATCGCAAAGCTCTATTGGTTGCTTTGGAATCGGCTTTTGAAAAAAATTCTGTGAAAATCGCAAAAATTTTGGGTATCGAAATCGGGCAAAGTCTGCATAAAAGGGCTCTCCTGGCCAAATGGTTTAACTTTGGCAGGTCCCTGCTGTTCTGTTATGAAACTAGAATATCTTTTGCAGATTCTGGAAGTGATTGCGATCGCAAAGCTCTATTCGTTGCTTTGGAATCGACTTTTGAAAATGAGAGGGCGTAAAATTCCCCAAAAAAATTTGGCGACGATACCGAGCACATGCCTTCATAAAAGGGCTCTCCTGGCCAAATGGTTTAACTTTGGCAGGTCCCTGCTGTTCTGTTATGAAAGTAGACTTCGTGGGGCAGATTCTGGAAGTGATTGCGATCGCAAAGCTCTATTGGTTGCTTTGGAATCGGCTTTTGAAAAAAATTCTGTGAAAATCGCAAAAATTTTGGGTATCGAAATCGGGCAAAGTCTGCATAAAAGGGCTCTCCTGGCCAAATGGTTTAACTTTGGCAGGTCCCTGCTGTTCTGTTATGAAACTAGAATATCTTTTGCAGATTCTGGAAGTGATTGCGATCGCAAAGCTCTATTCGTTGCTTTGGAATCGACTTTTGAAAATGAGAGGGTGTAAAATTCCCCAAAAAAATTTGGCGACGATATCGAGCACATGCCTTCATAAAAGGGCTCTCCTGGCCAAATGGTTTAACTTTGGCAGGTCCCTGCTGTTCTGTTATGAAAGTAGACTTCGTGGGGCAGATTCTGGAAGTGATTGCGATCGCAAAGCTCTATTGGTTGCTTTGGAATCGGCTTTTGAAAAAAATTCTGTGAAAATCGCAAAAATTTTGGGTATCGAAATCGGGCAAAGTCTGCATAAAAGGGCTCTCCTGGCCAAATGGTTTAACTTTGGCAGGTCCCTGCTGTTCTGTTATGAAACTAGAATATCTTTTGCAGATTCTGGAAGTGATTGCGATCGCAAAGCTCTATTCGTTGCTTTGGAATCGACTTTTGAAAATGAGAGGGCGTAAAATTCCCCAAAAAAATTTGGCGACGATATCGAGCACATGCCTTCATAAAAGGGCTCTTCTGGCCAAATGGTTTAACTTTGGCAGGTCCCTGCTGTTCTGTTATGAAAGTAGACTTCGTGGGGCAGATTCTGGAAGTGATTGCGATCGCAAAGCTCTATTGGTTGCTTTGGAATCGGCTTTTGAAAAAAATTCTGTGAAAATCGCAAAAATTTTGGGTATCGAAATCGGGCAAAGTCTGCATAAAAGGGTTCTCCTGGCCAAATGGTTTTACTTTGGCAGGTCTCTGCTGTTCTGTTATGAAACTAGAATATCTTTTGCAGATTCTGGAAGTGATTGCGATCGCAAAGCTCTATTCGTTGCTTTGGAATCGACTTTTGAAAATGAGAGGGCGTAAAATTCCCCAAAAAAATTTGGCGACGATATCGAGCACATGCCTTCATAAAAGGGCTCTCCTGGCCAAATGGTTTAACTTTGGCAGGTCCCTGCTGTTCTGTTATGAAAGTAGACTTCGTGGGGCAGATTCTGGAAGTGATTGCGATCGCAAAGCTCTATTGGTTGCTTTGGAATCGGCTTTTGAAAAAAATTCTGTGAAAATCGCAAAAATTTTGGGTATCGAAATCGGGCAAAGTCTGCATAAAAGGGCTCTCCTGGCCAAATGGTTTAACTTTGGCAGGTCCCTGCTGTTCTGTTATGAAACTAGAATATCTTTTGCAGATTCTGGAAGTGATTGCGATCGCAAAGCTCTATTCGTTGCTTTGGAATCGACTTTTGAAAATGAGAGGGCGTAAAATTCCCCAAAAAAATTTGGCGACGATACCGAGCACATGCCTTCATAAAAGGGCTCTCCTGGCCAAATGGTTTAACTTTGGCAGGTCCCTGCTGTTCTGTTATGAAAGTAGACTTCGTGGGGCAGATTCTGGAAGTGATTGCGATCGCAAAGCTCTATTGGTTGCTTTGGAATCGGCTTTTGAAAAAAATTCTGTGAAAATCGCAAAAATTTTGGGTATCGAAATCGGGCAAAGTCTGCATAAAAGGGCTCTCCTGGCCAAATGGTTTAACTTTGGCAGGTCCCTGCTGTTCTGTTATGAAACTAGAATATCTTTTGCAGATTCTGGAAGTGATTGCGATCGCAAAGCTCTATTCGTTGCTTTGGAATCGACTTTTGAAAATGAGAGGGTGTAAAATTCCCCAAAAAAATTTGGCGACGATATCGAGCACATGCCTTCATAAAAGGGCTCTCCTGGCCAAATGGTTTAACTTTGGCAGGTCCCTGCTGTTCTGTTATGAAAGTAGACTTCGTGGGGCAGATTCTGGAAGTGATTGCGATCGCAAAGCTCTATTGGTTGCTTTGGAATCGGCTTTTGAAAAAAATTCTGTGAAAATCGCAAAAATTTTGGGTATCGAAATCGGGCAAAGTCTGCATAAAAGGGCTCTCCTGGCCAAATGGTTTAACTTTGGCAGGTCCCTGCTGTTCTGTTATGAAACTAGAATATCTTTTGCAGATTCTGGAAGTGATTGCGATCGCAAAGCTCTATTCGTTGCTTTGGAATCGACTTTTGAAAATGAGAGGGCGTAAAATTCCCCAAAAAAATTTGGCGACGATATCGAGCACATGCCTTCATAAAAGGGCTCTTCTGGCCAAATGGTTTAACTTTGGCAGGTCCCTGCTGTTCTGTTATGAAAGTAGACTTCGTGGGGCAGATTCTGGAAGTGATTGCGATCGCAAAGCTCTATTGGTTGCTTTGGAATCGGCTTTTGAAAAAAATTCTGTGAAAATCGCAAAAATTTTGGGTATCGAAATCGGGCAAAGTCTGCATAAAAGGGTTCTCCTGGCCAAATGGTTTTACTTTGGCAGGTCTCTGCTGTTCTGTTATGAAACTAGAATATCTTTTGCAGATTCTGGAAGTGATTGCGATCGCAAAGCTCTATTCGTTGCTTTGGAATCGACTTTTGAAAATGAGAGGGCGTAAAATTCCCCAAAAAAATTTGGCGACGATATCGAGCACATGCCTTCATAAAAGGGCTCTCCTGGCCAAATGGTTTAACTTTGGCAGGTCCCTGCTGTTCTGTTATGAAAGTAGACTTCGTGGGGCAGATTCTGGAAGTGATTGCGATCGCAAAGCTCTATTGGTTGCTTTGGAATCGGCTTTTGAAAAAAATTCTGTGAAAATCGCAAAAATTTTGGGTATCGAAATCGGGCAAAGTCTGCATAAAAGGGCTCTCCTGGCCAAATGGTTTAACTTTGGCAGGTCCCTGCTGTTCTGTTATGAAACTAGAATATCTTTTGCAGATTCTGGAAGTGATTGCGATCGCAAAGCTCTATTCGTTGCTTTGGAATCGACTTTTGAAAATGAGAGGGCGTAAAATTCCCCAAAAAAATTTGGCGACGATATCGAGCACATGCCTTCATAAAAGGGCTCTCCTGGCCAAATGGTTTAACTTTGGCAGGTCCCTGCTGTTCTGTTATGAAAGTAGACTTCGTGGGGCAGATTCTGGAAGTGATTGCGATCGCAAAGCTCTATTGGTTGCTTTGGAATCGGCTTTTGAAAAAAATTCTGTGAAAATCGCAAAAATTTTGGGTATCGAAATCGGGCAAAGTCTGCATAAAAGGGCTCTCCTGGCCAAATGGTTTAACTTTGGCAGGTCCCTGCTGTTCTGTTATGAAACTAGAATATCTTTTGCAGATTCTGGAAGTGATTGCGATCGCAAAGCTCTATTCGTTGCTTTGGAATCGACTTTTGAAAATGAGAGGGCGTAAAATTCCCCAAAAAAATTTGGCGACGATACCGAGCACATGCCTTCATAAAAGGGCTCTCCTGGCCAAATGGTTTAACTTTGGCAGGTCCCTGCTGTTCTGTTATGAAAGTAGACTTCGTGGGGCAGATTCTGGAAGTGATTGCGATCGCAAAGCTCTATTGGTTGCTTTGGAATCGGCTTTTGAAAAAAATTCTGTGAAAATCGCAAAAATTTTGGGTATCGAAATCGGGCAAAGTCTGCATAAAAGGGCTCTCCTGGCCAAATGGTTTAACTTTGGCAGGTCCCTGCTGTTCTGTTATGAAACTAGAATATCTTTTGCAGATTCTGGAAGTGATTGCGATCGCAAAGCTCTATTCGTTGCTTTGGAATCGACTTTTGAAAATGAGAGGGTGTAAAATTCCCCAAAAAAATTTGGCGACGATATCGAGCACATGCCTTCATAAAAGGGCTCTCCTGGCCAAATGGTTTAACTTTGGCAGGTCCCTGCTGTTCTGTTATGAAAGTAGACTTCGTGGGGCAGATTCTGGAAGTGATTGCGATCGCAAAGCTCTATTGGTTGCTTTGGAATCGGCTTTTGAAAAAAATTCTGTGAAAATCGCAAAAATTTTGGGTATCGAAATCGGGCAAAGTCTGCATAAAAGGGCTCTCCTGGCCAAATGGTTTAACTTTGGCAGGTCCCTGCTGTTCTGTTATGAAACTAGAATATCTTTTGCAGATTCTGGAAGTGATTGCGATCGCAAAGCTCTATTCGTTGCTTTGGAATCGACTTTTGAAAATGAGAGGGCGTAAAATTCCCCAAAAAAATTTGGCGACGATATCGAGCACATGCCTTCATAAAAGGGCTCTTCTGGCCAAATGGTTTAACTTTGGCAGGTCCCTGCTGTTCTGTTATGAAAGTAGACTTCGTGGGGCAGATTCTGGAAGTGATTGCGATCGCAAAGCTCTATTGGTTGCTTTGGAATCGGCTTTTGAAAAAAATTCTGTGAAAATCGCAAAAATTTTGGGTATCGAAATCGGGCAAAGTCTGCATAAAAGGGTTCTCCTGGCCAAATGGTTTTACTTTGGCAGGTCTCTGCTGTTCTGTTATGAAACTAGAATATCTTTTGCAGATTCTGGAAGTGATTGCGATCGCAAAGCTCTATTCGTTGCTTTGGAATCGACTTTTGAAAATGAGAGGGCGTAAAATTCCCCAAAAAAATTTGGCGACGATATCGAGCACATGCCTTCATAAAAGGGCTCTCCTGGCCAAATGGTTTAACTTTGGCAGGTCCCTGCTGTTCTGTTATGAAAGTAGACTTCGTGGGGCAGATTCTGGAAGTGATTGCGATCGCAAAGCTCTATTGGTTGCTTTGGAATCGGCTTTTGAAAAAAATTCTGTGAAAATCGCAAAAATTTTGGGTATCGAAATCGGGCAAAGTCTGCATAAAAGGGCTCTCCTGGCCAAATGGTTTAACTTTGGCAGGTCCCTGCTGTTCTGTTATGAAACTAGAATATCTTTTGCAGATTCTGGAAGTGATTGCGATCGCAAAGCTCTATTCGTTGCTTTGGAATCGACTTTTGAAAATGAGAGGGCGTAAAATTCCCCAAAAAAATTTGGCGACGATATCGAGCACATGCCTTCATAAAAGGGCTCTCCTGGCCAAATGGTTTAACTTTGGCAGGTCCCTGCTGTTCTGTTATGAAAGTAGACTTCGTGGGGCAGATTCTGGAAGTGATTGCGATCGCAAAGCTCTATTGGTTGCTTTGGAATCGGCTTTTGAAAAAAGTTCTGTGAAAATCGCAAAAATTTTGGGTATCGAAATCGGGCAAAGTCTGCATAAAAGGGCTCTCCTGGCCAAATGGTTTAACTTTGGCAGGTCCCTGCTGTTCTGTTATGAAACTAGAATATCTTTTGCAGATTCTGGAAGTGATTGCGATCGCAAAGCTCTATTCGTTGCTTTGGAATCGACTTTTGAAAATGAGAGGGCGTAAAATTCCCCAAAAAAATTTGGCGACGATATCGAGCACATGCCTTCATAAAAGGGCTCTCCTGGCCAAATGGTTTAACTTTGGCAGGTCCCTGCTGTTCTGTTATGAAAGTAGACTTCGTGGGGCAGATTCTGGAAGTGATTGCGATCGCAAAGCTCTATTGGTTGCTTTGGAATCGGCTTTTGAAAAAATTCTGTGAAAATCGCAAAAATTTTGGGTATCGAAATCGGGCAAAGTCTGCATAAAAGGGCTCTCCTGGCCAAATGGTTTAACTTTGGCAGGTCCCTGCTGTTCTGTTATGAAACTAGAATATCTTTTGCAGATTCTGGAAGTGATTGCGATCGCAAAGCTCTATTCGTTGCTTTGGAATCGACTTTTGAAAATGAGAGGGCGTAAAATTCCCCAAAAAAATTTGGCGACGATATCGAGCACATGCCTTCATAAAAGGGCTCTCCTGGCCAAATGGTTTAACTTTGGCAGGTCCCTGCTGTTCTGTTATGAAAGTAGACTTCGTGGGGCAGATTCTGGAAGTGATTGCGATCGCAAAGCTCTATTGGTTGCTTTGGAATCGGCTTTTGAAAAAAATTCTGTGAAAATCGCAAAAATTTTGGGTATCGAAATCGGGCAAAGTCTGCATAAAAGGGCTCTCCTGGCCAAATGGTTTAACTTTGGCAGGTCCCTGCTGTTCTGTTATGAAACTAGAATATCTTTTGCAGATTCTGGAAGTGATTGCGATCGCAAAGCTCTATTCGTTGCTTTGGAATCGACTTTTGAAAATGAGAGGGCGTAAAATTCCCCAAAAAAATTTGGCGACGATATCGAGCACATGCCTTCATAAAAGGGCTCTCCTGGCCAAATGGTTTAACTTTGGCAGGTCCCTGCTGTTCTGTTATGAAAGTAGACTTCGTGGGGCAGATTCTGGAAGTGATTGCGATCGCAAAGCTCTATTGGTTGCTTTGGAATCGGCTTTTGAAAAAAATTCTGTGAAAATCGCAAAAATTTTGGGTATCGAAATCGGGCAAAGTCTGCATAAAAGGGCTCTCCTGGCCAAATGGTTTAACTTTGGCAGGTCCCTGCTGTTCTGTTATGAAACTAGAATATCTTTTGCAGATTCTGGAAGTGATTGCGATCGCAAAGCTCTATTCCTTGCTTTGGAATCGACTTTTGAAAATGAGAGGGCGTAAAATTCCCCAAAAAAATTTGGCGACGATATCGAGCACATGCCTTCATAAAAGGGCTCTCCTGGCCAAATGGTTTAACTTTGGCAGGTCCCTGCTGTTCTGTTATGAAAGTAGACTTCGTGGGGCAGATTCTGGAAGTGATTGCGATCGCAAAGCTCTATTGGTTGCTTTGGAATCGGCTTTTGAAAAAATTCTGTGAAAATCGCAAAAATTTTGGGTATCGAAATCGGGCAAAGTCTGCATAAAAGGGCTCTCCTGGCCAAATGGTTTAACTTTGGCAGGTCCCTGCTGTTCTGTTATGAAACTAGAATATCTTTTGCAGATTCTGGAAGTGATTGCGATCGCAAAGCTCTATTCGTTGCTTCGGAATCGACTTTTGAAAATGAGAGGGCGTAAAATTCCCCAAAAAAATTTGGCGACGATATCGAGCACATGCCTTCATAAAAGGGCTCTCCTGGCCAAATGGTTTAACTTTGGCAGGTCCTTGCTGTTCTGTTATGAAAGTAGACTTCGTGGGGCAGATTCTGGAAGTGATTGCGATCGCAAAGCTCTATTGGTTGCTTTGGAATCGGCTTTTGAAAAAAATTCTGTGAAAATCGCAAAAATTTTGGGTATCGAAATCGGGCAAAGTCTGCATAAAAGGGCTCTCGTGGCCAAATGGTTTAACTTTGGCAGGTCCCTGCTGTTCTGTTATGAAACTAGAATATCTTTTGCAGATTCTGGAAGTGATTGCGATCGCAAAGCTCTATTCGTTGCTTTGGAATCGACTTTTGAAAATGAGAGGGCGTAAAATTCCCCAAAAAAATTTGGCGACGATATCGAGCACATGCCTTCATAAAAGGGCTCTCCTGGCCAAATGGTTTAACTTTGGCAGGTCCCTGCTGTTCTGTTATGAAAGTAGACTTCGTGGGGCAGATTCTGGAAGTGATTGCGATCGCAAAGCTCTATTGGTTCCTTTGGAATCGGCTTTTGAAAAAAATTCTGTGAAAATCGCAAAAATCTTGGGTATCGAAATCGGGCAAAGTCTGCATAAAAGGGCTCTCCTGGCCAAATGGTTTAACTTTGGCAGGTCCCTGCTGTTCTGTTATGAAACTAGAATATCTTTTGCAGATTCTGGAAGTGATTGCGATCGCAAAGCTCTATTCGTTGCTTTGGAATCGACTTTTGAAAATGAGAGGGCGTAAAATTCCCCAAAAAAATTTGGCGACGATATCGAGCACATGCCTTCATAAAAGGGCTCTCCTGGCCAAATGGTTTAACTTTGGCAGGTCCCTGCTGTTCTGTTATGAAAGTAGACTTCGTGGGGCAGATTCTGGAAGTGATTGCGATCGCAAAGCTCTATTGGTTGCTTTGGAATCGGCTTTTGAAAAAAATTCTGTGAAAATCGCAAAAATTTTGGGTATCGAAATCGGGCAAAGTCTGCATAAAAGGGCTCTCCTGGCCAAATGGTTTAACTTTGGCAGGTCCCTGCTGTTCTGTTATGAAACTAGAATATCTTTTGCAGATTCTGGAAGTGATTGCGATCGCAAAGCTCTATTCGTTGCTTTGGAATCGACTTTTGAAAATGAGAGGGCGTAAAATTCCCCAAAAAAATTTGGCGACGATATCGAGCACATGCCTTCATAAAAGGGCTATCCTGGCCAAATGGTTTAACTTTGGCAGGTCCCTGCTGTTCTGTTATGAAAGTAGACTTCGTGGGGCAGATTCTGGAAGTGATTGCGATCGCAAAGCTCTATTGGTTGCTTTGGAATCGGCTTTTGAAAAAAATTCTGTGAAAATCGCAAAGATTTTGGGTATCGAAATCGGGCAAAGTCTGCATAAAAGGGCTCTCCTGGCCAAATGGTTTAACTTTGGCAGGTCCCTGCTGTTCTGTTATGAAACTAGAATATCTTTTGCAGATTCTGGAAGTGATTGCGATCGCAAAGCTCTATTCGTTGCTTTGGAATCGACTTTTGAAAATGAGAGGGCGTAAAATTCCCCAAAAAAATTTGGCGACGATATCGAGCACATGCCTTCATAAAAGGGCTCTCCTGGCCAAATGGTTTAACTTTGGCAGGTCCCTGCTGTTCTGTTATGAAAGTAGACTTCGTGGGGCAGATTCTGGAAGTGATTGCGATCGCAAAGCTCTATTGGTTGCTTTGGAATCGGCTTTTGAAAAAAATTCTGTGAAAATCGCAAAAATTTTGGGTATCGAAATCGGGCAAAGTCTGCATAAAAGGGCTCTCCTGGCCAAATGGTTTAACTTTGGCAGGTCCCTGCTGTTCTGTTATGAAACTAGAATATCTTTTGCAGATTCTGGAAGTGATTGCGATCGCAAAGCTCTATTCGTTGCTTTGGAATCGACTTTTGAAAATGAGAGGGCGTAAAATTCCCCAAAAAAATTTGGCGACGATATCGAGCACATGCCTTCATAAAAGGGCTCTCCTGGCCAAATGGTTTAACTTTGGCAGGTCCTTGCTGTTCTGTTATGAAAGTAGACTTCGTGGGGCAGATTCTGGAAGTGATTGCGATCGCAAAGCTCTATTGGTTGCTTTGGAATCGGCTTTTGAAAAAAATTCTGTGAAAATCGCAAAAATTTTGGGTATCGAAATCGGGCAAAGTCTGCATAAAAGGGCTCTCGTGGCCAAATGGTTTAACTTTGGCAGGTCCCTGCTGTTCTGTTATGAAACTAGAATATCTTTTGCAGATTCTGGAAGTGATTGCGATCGCAAAGCTCTATTCGTTGCTTTGGAATCGACTTTTGAAAATGAGAGGGCGTAAAATTCCCCAAAAAAATTTGGCGACGATATCGAGCACATGCCTTCATAAAAGGGCTCTCCTGGCCAAATGGTTTAACTTTGGCAGGTCCCTGCTGTTCTGTTATGAAAGTAGACTTCGTGGGGCAGATTCTGGAAGTGATTGCGATCGCAAAGCTCTATTGGTTCCTTTGGAATCGGCTTTTGAAAAAAATTCTGTGAAAATCGCAAAAATCTTGGGTATCGAAATCGGGCAAAGTCTGCATAAAAGGGCTCTCCTGGCCAAATGGTTTAACTTTGGCAGGTCCCTGCTGTTCTGTTATGAAACTAGAATATCTTTTGCAGATTCTGGAAGTGATTGCGATCGCAAAGCTCTATTCGTTGCTTTGGAATCGACTTTTGAAAATGAGAGGGCGTAAAATTCCCCAAAAAAATTTGGCGACGATATCGAGCACATGCCTTCATAAAAGGGCTCTCCTGGCCAAATGGTTTAACTTTGGCAGGTCCCTGCTGTTCTGTTATGAAAGTAGACTTCGTGGGGCAGATTCTGGAAGTGATTGCGATCGCAAAGCTCTATTGGTTGCTTTGGAATCGGCTTTTGAAAAAAATTCTGTGAAAATCGCAAAAATTTTGGGTATCGAAATCGGGCAAAGTCTGCATAAAAGGGCTCTCCTGGCCAAATGGTTTAACTTTGGCAGGTCCCTGCTGTTCTGTTATGAAACTAGAATATCTTTTGCAGATTCTGGAAGTGATTGCGATCGCAAAGCTCTATTCGTTGCTTTGGAATCGACTTTTGAAAATGAGAGGGCGTAAAATTCCCCAAAAAAATTTGGCGACGATATCGAGCACATGCCTTCATAAAAGGGCTCTCCTGGCCAAATGGTTTAACTTTGGTAGGTCCCTGCTGTTCTGCTATGAAAGTAGACTTCGTGGGGCAGATTCTGGAAGTGATTGCGATCGCAAAGCTCTATTGGTTGCTTTGGAATCGGCTTTTGAAAAAAATTCTGTGAAAATCGCAAAAATTTTGGGTATCGAAATCGGGCAAAGTCTGCATAAAAGGGCTCTCCTGGCCAAATGGTTTAACTTTGGCAGGTCCCTGCTGTTCTGTTATGAAACTAGAATATCTTTTGCAGATTCTGGAAGTGATTGCGATCGCAAAGCTCTATTCGTTGCTTTGGAATCGACTTTTGAATATGAGAGGGCGTAAAATTCCCCAAAAAAATTTGGTGACGATATCGAGCACATGCCTTCATAAAAGGGCTCTCCTGGCCAAATGGTTTAACTTTGGCAGGTCCCTGCTGTTCTGTTATGAAAGTAGACTTCGTGGGGCAGATTCTGGAAGTGATTGCGATCGCAAAGCTCTATTGGTTGCTTTGGAATCGGCTTTTGAAAAAAATTCTGTGAAAATCGCAAAAATTTTGGGTATCGAAATCGGGCAAAGTCTGCATAAAAGGGCTCTCCTGGCCAAATGGTTTAACTTTGGCAGGTCCCTGCTGTTCTGTTATGAAACTAGAATATCTTTTGCAGATTCTGGAAGTGATTGCGATCGCAAAGCTCTATTCGTTGCTTTGGAATCGACTTTTGAAAATGAGAGGGCGTAAAATTCCCCAAAAAAATTTGGCGACGATATCGAGCACATGCCTTCATAAAAGGGCTCTCCTGGCCAAATGGTTTAACTTTGGTAGGTCCCTGCTGTTCTGCTATGAAAGTAGACTTCGTGGGGCAGATTCTGGAAGTGATTGCGATCGCAAAGCTCTATTGGTTGCTTTGGAATCGGCTTTTGAAAAAAATTCTGTGAAAATCGCAAAAATTTTGGGTATCGAAATCGGGCAAAGTCTGCATAAAAGGGCTCTCCTGGCCAAATGGTTTAACTTTGGCAGGTCCCTGCTGTTCTGTTATGAAACTAGAATATCTTTTGCAGATTCTGGAAGTGATTGCGATCGCAAAGCTCTATTCGTTGCTTTGGAATCGACTTTTGAATATGAGAGGGCGTAAAATTCCCCAAAAAAATTTGGTGACGATATCGAGCACATGCCTTCATAAAAGGGCTCTCCTGGCCAAATGGTTTAACTTTGGCAGGTCCCTGCTGTTCTGTTATGAAAGTAGACTTCGTGGGGCAGATTCTGGAAGTGATTGCGATCGCAAAGCTCTATTGGTTGCTTTGGAATCGGCTTTTGAAAAAAATTCTGTGAAAATCGCAAAAATTTTGGGTATCGAAATCGGGCAAAGTCTGCATAAAAGGGCTCTCCTGGCCAAATGGTTTAACTTTGGCAGGTCTCTGCTGTTCTGTTATGAAACTAGAATATCTTTTGCAGATTCTGGAATTGATTGCGATCGCAAAGCTCTATTCGTTGCTTTGGAATCGACTTTTGAAAATGAGAGGGCGTAAAATTCCCCAAAAAAATTTGGCGACGATATCGAGCACATGCCTTCATAAAAGGGCTCTCCTGGCCAAATGGTTTAACTTTGGCAGGTCCCTGCTGTTCTGTTATGAAAGTAGACTTCGTGGGGCAGATTCTGGAAGTGATTGCGATCGCAAAGCTCTATTGGTTGCTTTGGAATCGGCTTTTGAAAAAAATTCTGCGAAAATCGCAAAAATTTTGGGTATCGAAATCGGGCAAAGTCTGCATAAAAGGGCTCTCCTGGCCAAATGGTTTAACTTTGGCAGGTCCCTGCTGTTCTGTTATGAAACTAGAATATCTTTTGCAGATTCTGGAAGTGATTGCGATCGCAAAGCTCTATTCGTTGCTTTGGAATCGACTTTTGAAAATGAGAGGGCGTAAAATTCCCCAAAAAAATTTGGCGACGATATCGAGCACATGCCTTCATAAAAGGGCTCTCCTGGCCAAATGGTTTAACTTTGGCAGGTCCCTGCTGTTCTGTTATGAAAGTAGACTTCGTGGGGCAGATTCTGGAAGTGATTGCGATCGCAAAGCTCTATTGGTTGCTTTGGAATCGGCTTTTGAAAAAAAATCTGTGAAAATCGCAAAAATTTTGGGTATCGAAATCGGGCAAAGTCTGCATAAAAGGGCTCTCCTGGCCAAATGGTTTAACTTTGGCAGGTCCCTGCTGTTCTGTTATGAAACTAGAATATCTTTTGCAGATTCTGGAAGTGATTGCGATCGCAAAGCTCTATTCGTTGCTTTGGAATCGACTTTTGAAAATGAGAGGGCGTAAAATTCCCCAAAAAAATTTGGCGACGATATCGAGCACATGCCTTCATAAAAGGGCTCTCCTGGCCAAATGGTTTAACTTTGGCAGGTCCCTGCTGTTCTGTTATGAAAGTAGACTTCGTGGGGCAGATTCTGGAAGTGATTGCGATCGCAAAGCTCTATTGGTTGCTTTGGAATCGGCTTTTGAAAAAAATTCTGTGAAAATCGCAAAAATTTTGGGTATCGAAATCGGGCAAAGTCTGCATAAAAGGGCTCTCCTGGCCAAATGGTTTAACTTTGGCAGGTCCCTGCTGTTCTGTTATGAAACTAGAATATCTTTTGCAGATTCTGGAAGTGATTGCGATCGCAAAGCTCTATTCGTTGCTTTGGAATCGACTTTTGAAAATGAGAGGGCGTAAAATTCCCCAAAAAAATTTGGCGACGATATCGAGCACATGCCTTCATAAAAGGGCTATCCTGGCCAAATGGTTTAACTTTGGCAGGTCCCTGCTGTTCTGTTATGAAAGTAGACTTCGTGGGGCAGATTCTGGAAGTGATTGCGATCGCAAAGCTCTATTGGTTGCTTTGGAATCGGCTTTTGAAAAAAATTCTGTGAAAATCGCAAAGATTTTTGGTATCGAAATCGGGCAAAGTCTGCATAAAAGGGCTCTCCTGGCCAAATGGTTTAACTTTGGCAGGTCCCTGCTGTTCTGTTATGAAACTAGAATATCTTTTGCAGATTCTGGAAGTGATTGCGATCGCAAAGCTCTATTCGTTGCTTTGGAATCGACTTTTGAAAATGAGAGGGCGTAAAATTCCCCAAAAAAATTTGGCGACGATATCGAGCACATGCCTTCATAAAAGGGCTCTCCTGGCCAAATGGTTTAACTTTGGCAGGTCCCTGCTGTTCTGTTATGAAAGTAGACTTCGTGGGGCAGATTCTGGAAGTGATTGCGATCGCAAAGCTCTATTGGTTGCTTTGGAATCGGCTTTTGAAAAAAATTCTGTGAAAATCGCAAAAATTTTGGGTATCGAAATCGGGCAAAGTCTGCATAAAAGGGCTCTCCTGGCCAAATGGTTTAACTTTGGCAGGTCCCTGCTGTTCTGTTATGAAACTAGAATATCTTTTGCAGATTCTGGAAGTGATTGCGATCGCAAAGCTCTATTCGTTGCTTTGGAATCGACTTTTGAAAATGAGAGGGCGTAAAATTCCCCAAAAAAATTTGGCGACGATATCGAGCACATGCCTTCATAAAAGGGCTCTCCTGGCCAAATGGTTTAACTTTGGCAGGTCCTTGCTGTTCTGTTATGAAAGTAGACTTCGTGGGGCAGATTCTGGAAGTGATTGCGATCGCAAAGCTCTATTGGTTGCTTTGGAATCGGCTTTTGAAAAAAATTCTGTGAAAATCGCAAAAATTTTGGGTATCGAAATCGGGCAAAGTCTGCATAAAAGGGCTCTCGTGGCCAAATGGTTTAACTTTGGCAGGTCCCTGCTGTTCTGTTATGAAACTAGAATATCTTTTGCAGATTCTGGAAGTGATTGCGATCGCAAAGCTCTATTCGTTGCTTTGGAATCGACTTTTGAAAATGAGAGGGCGTAAAATTCCCCAAAAAAATTTGGCGACGATATCGAGCACATGCCTTCATAAAAGGGCTCTCCTGGCCAAATGGTTTAACTTTGGCAGGTCCCTGCTGTTCTGTTATGAAAGTAGACTTCGTGGGGCAGATTCTGGAAGTGATTGCGATCGCAAAGCTCTATTGGTTCCTTTGGAATCGGCTTTTGAAAAAAATTCTGTGAAAATCGCAAAAATCTTGGGTATCGAAATCGGGCAAAGTCTGCATAAAAGGGCTCTCCTGGCCAAATGGTTTAACTTTGGCAGGTCCCTGCTGTTCTGTTATGAAACTAGAATATCTTTTGCAGATTCTGGAAGTGATTGCGATCGCAAAGCTCTATTCGTTGCTTTGGAATCGACTTTTGAAAATGAGAGGGCGTAAAATTCCCCAAAAAAATTTGGCGACGATATCGAGCACATGCCTTCATAAAAGGGCTCTCCTGGCCAAATGGTTTAACTTTGGCAGGTCCCTGCTGTTCTGTTATGAAAGTAGACTTCGTGGGGCAGATTCTGGAAGTGATTGCGATCGCAAAGCTCTATTGGTTCCTTTGGAATCGGCTTTTGAAAAAAATTCTGTGAAAATCGCAAAAATGTTGGGTATCGAAATCGGGCAAAGTCTGCATAAAAGGGCTCTCCTGGCCAAATGGTTTAACTTTGGCAGGTCCCTGCTGTTCTGTTATGAAACTAGAATATCTTTTGCAGATTCTGGAAGTGATTGCGATCGCAAAGCTCTATTCGTTGCTTTGGAATCGACTTTTGAAAATGAGAGGGCGTAAAATTCCCCAAAAAAATTTGGCGACGATATCGAGCACATGCCTTCATAAAAGGGCTCTCCTGGCCAAATGGTTTAACTTTGGCAGGTCCCTGCTGTTCTGTTATGAAAGTAGACTTCGTGGGGCAGATTCTGGAAGTGATTGCGATCGCAAAGCTCTATTGGTTGCTTTGGAATCGGCTTTTGAAAAAAAATCTGTGAAAATCGCAAAAATTTTGGGTATCGAAATCGGGCAAAGTCTGCATAAAAGGGTTCTCCTGGCCAAATGGTTTAACTTTGGCAGGTCCCTGCTGTTCTGTTATGAAACTAGAATATCTTTTGCAGATTCTGGAAGTGATTGCGATCGCAAAGCTCTATTCGTTGCTTTGGAATCGACTTTTGAAAATGAGAGGGCGTAAAATTCCCCAAAAAAATTTGGCGACGATACCGAGCACATGCCTTCATAAAAGGGCTCTCCTGGCCAAATGGTTTAACTTTGGCAGGTCCCTGCTGTTCTGTTATGAAAGTAGACTTCGTGGGGCAGATTCTGGAAGTGATTGCGATCGCAAAGCTCTATTGGTTGCTTTGGAATCGGCTTTTGAAAAAAATTCTGTGAAAATCGCTAAAATTTTGGGTATCGAAATCGGGCAAAGTCTGCATAAAAGGGCTCTCCTGGCCAAATGGTTTAACTTTGGCAGGTCCCTGCTGTTCTGTTATGAAACTAGAATATCTTTTGCAGATTCTGGAAGTGATTGCGATCGCAAAGCTCTATTCGTTGCTTTGGAATCGACTTTTGAAAATGAGAGGGCGTAAAATTCCCCAAAAAAATTTGGCGACGATATCGAGCACATGCCTTCATAAAAGGGCTCTCCTGGCCAAATGGTTTAACTTTGGCAGGTCCCTGCTGTTCTGTTATGAAAGTAGACTTCGTGGGGCAGATTCTGGAAGTGATTGCGATCGCAAAGCTCTATTGGTTGCTTTGGAATCGGCTTTTGAAAAAAATTCTGTGAAAATCGCAAAAATTTTGGGTATCGAAATCGGGCAAAGTCTGCATAAAAGGGCTCTCCTGGCCAAATGGTTTAACTTTGGCAGGTCTCTGCTGTTCTGTTATGAAACTAGAATATCTTTTGCAGATTCTGGAAATGATTGCGATCGCAAAGCTCTATTCGTTGCTTTGGAATCGACTTTTGAAAATGAGAGGGCGTAAAATTCCCCAAAAAAATTTGGCGACGATATCGAGCACATGCCTTCATAAAAGGGCTCTCCTGGCCAAATGGTTTAACTTTGGCAGGTCCCTGCTGTTCTGTTATGAAAGTAGACTTCGTGGGGCAGATTCTGGAAGTGATTGCGATCGCAAAGCTCTATTGGTTGCTTTGGAATCGGCTTTTGAAAAAAATTCTGCGAAAATCGCAAAAATTTTGGGTATCGAAATCGGGCAAAGTCTGCATAAAAGGGCTCTCCTGGCCAAATGGTTTAACTTTGGCAGGTCCCTGCTGTTCTGTTATGAAACTAGAATATCTTTTGCAGATTCTGGAAGTGATTGCGATCGCAAAGTTCTATTCGTTGCTTTGGAATCGACTTTTGAAAATGAGAGGGCGTAAAATTCCCCAAAAAAATTTGGCGACGATATCGAGCACATGCCTTCATAAAAGGGCTCTCCTGGCCAAATGGTTTAACTTTGGCAGGTCCCTGCTGTTCTGTTATGAAAGTAGACTTCGTGGGGCAGATTCTGGAAGTGATTGCGATCGCAAAGCTCTATTGGTTGCTTTGGAATCGGCTTTTGAAAAAAAATCTGTGAAAATCGCAAAAATTTTGGGTATCGAAATCGGGCAAAGTCTGCATAAAAGGGCTCTCCTGGCCAAATGGTTTAACTTTGGCAGGTCCCTGCTGTTCTGTTATGAAACTAGAATATCTTTTGCAGATTCTGGAAGTGATTGCGATCGCAAAGCTCTATTCGTTGCTTTGGAATCGACTTTTGAAAATGAGAGGGCGTAAAATTCCCCAAAAAAATTTGGCGACGATATCGAGCACATGCCTTCATAAAAGGGCTCTCCTGGCCAAATGGTTTAACTTTGGCAGGTCCCTGCTGTTCTGTTATGAAAGTAGACTTCGTGGGGCAGATTCTGGAAGTGATTGCGATCGCAAAGCTCTATTGGTTGCTTTGGAATCGGCTTTTGAAAAAAAATCTGTGAAAATCGCAAAAATTTTGGGTATCGAAATCGGGCAAAGTCTGCATAAAAGGGTTCTCCTGGCCAAATGGTTTAACTTTGGCAGGTCCCTGCTGTTCTGTTATGAAACTAGAATATCTTTTGCAGATTCTGGAAGTGATTGCGATCGCAAAGCTCTATTCGTTGCTTTGGAATCGACTTTTGAAAATGAGAGGGCGTAAAATTCCCCAAAAAAATTTGGCGACGATACCGAGCACATGCCTTCATAAAAGGGCTCTCCTGGCCAAATGGTTTAACTTTGGCAGGTCCCTGCTGTTCTGTTATGAAAGTAGACTTCGTGGGGCAGATTCTGGAAGTGATTGCGATCGCAAAGCTCTATTGGTTGCTTTGGAATCGGCTTTTGAAAAAAATTCTGTGAAAATCGCTAAAATTTTGGGTATCGAAATCGGGCAAAGTCTGCATAAAAGGGCTCTCCTGGCCAAATGGTTTAACTTTGGCAGGTCCCTGCTGTTCTGTTATGAAACTAGAATATCTTTTGCAGATTCTGGAAGTGATTGCGATCGCAAAGCTCTATTCGTTGCTTTGGAATCGACTTTTGAAAATGAGAGGGCGTAAAATTCCCCAAAAAAATTTGGCGACGATATCGAGCACATGCCTTTATAAAAGGGCTCTCCTGGCCAAATGGTTTAACTTTGGCAGGTCCCTGCTGTTCTGTTATGAAAGTAGACTTCGTGGGGCAGATTCTGGAAGTGATTGCGATCGCAAAGCTCTATTGGTTGCTTTGGAATCGGCTTTTGAAAAAAATTCTGTGAAAATCGCAAAAATTTTGGGTATCGAAATCGGGCAAAGTCTGCATAAAAGGGCTCTCCTGGCCAAATGGTTTAACTTTGGCAGGTCCCTGCTGTTCTGTTATGAAACTAGAATATCTTTTGCAGATTCTGGAAGTGATTGCGATCGCAAAGCTCTATTCGTTGCTTTGGAATCGACTTTTGAAAATGAGAGGGCGTAAAATTCCCCAAAAAAATTTGGCGACGATATCGAGCACATGCCTTCATAAAAGGGCTCTTCTGGCCAAATGGTTTAACTTTGGCAGGTCCCTGCTGTTCTGTTATGAAAATAGACTTCGTGGGGCAGATTCTGGAAGTGATTGCGATCGCAAAGCTCTATTGGTTGCTTTGGAATCGGCTTTTGAAAAAAATTCTGTGAAAATCGCAAAAATTTTGGGTATCGAAATCGGGCAAAGTCTGCATAAAAGGGCTCTCCTGGCCAAATGATTTAACTTTGGCAGGTCTCTGCTGTTCTGTTATGAAACTAGAATATCTTTTGCAGATTCTGGAAGTGATTGCGATCGCAAAGCTCTATTCGTTGCTTTGGAATCGACTTTTGAAAATGAGAGGGCGTAAAATTCCCCAAAAAAATTTGGCGACGATATCGAGCACATGCCTTCATAAAAGGGCTCTCCTAGCCAAATGGTTTAACTTTGGCAGGTCCCTGCTGTTCTGTTATGAAAGTAGACTTCGTGGGGCAGATTCTGGAAGTGATTGCGATCGCAAAGCTCTATTGGTTGCTTTGGAATCGGCTTTTGAAAAAAATTCTGTGAAAATCGCAAAAATTTTGGGTATCGAAATCGGGCAAAGTCTGCATAAAAGGGCTCTCCTGGCCAAATGGTTTAACTTTGGCAGGTCCCTGCTGTTCTGTTATGAAACTAGAATATCTTTTGCAGATTCTGGAAGTGATTGCGATCGCAAAGCTCTATTCGTTGCTTTGGAATCGACTTTTGAAAATGAGAGGGCGTAAAATTCCCCAAAAAAATTTGGAGACGATATCGAGCACATGCCTTCATAAAAGGGCTCTCCTGGCCAAATGGTTTAACTTTGGCAGGTCCCTGCTGTTCTGTTATGAAAGTAGACTTCGTGGGGCAGATTCTGGAAGTGATTGCGATCGCAAAGCTCTATTGGTTGCTTTGGAATCGGCTTTTGAAAAAAATTCTGTGAAAATCGCAAAAATTTTGGGTATCGAAATCGGGCAAAGTCTGCATAAAAGGGCTCTTCTGGCCAAATGGTTTAACTTTGGCAGGTCCCTGCTGTTCTGTTATGAAACTAGAATATCTTTTGCAGATTCTGGAAGTGATTGCGATCGCAAAGCTCTATTCGTTGCTTTGGAATCGACTTTTGAAAATGAGAGGGCGTAAAATTCCCCAAAAAAATTTGGCGACGATATCGAGCACATGCCTTCATAAAAGGGCTCTCCTGGCCAAATGGTTTAACTTTGGCAGGTCCCTGCTGTTCTGTTATGAAAGTAGACTTCGTGGGGCAGATTCTGGAAGTGATTGCGATCGCAAAGCTCTATTGGTTGCTTTGGAATCGGCTTTTGAAAAAAATTCTGTGAAAATCGCAAAAATTTTGGGTATCGAAATCGGGCAAAGTCTGCATAAAAGGGCTCTCCTGGCCAAATGGTTTAACTTTGGCAGGTCCCTGCTGTTCTGTTATGAAACTAGAATATCTTTTGCAGATTCTGGAAGTGATTGCGATCGCAAAGCTCTATTCGTTGCTTTGGAATCGACTTTTGAAAATGAGAGGGCGTAAAATTCCCCAAAAAAATTTGGCGACGATATCGAGCACATGCCTTCATAAAAGGGCTCTCCTGGCCAAATGGTTTAACTTTGGCAGGTCCCTGCTGTTCTGTTATGAAAGTAGACTTCGTGGGGCAGATTCTGGAAGTGATTGCGATCGCAAAGCTCTATTGGTTGCTTTGGAATCGGCTTTTGAAAAAAATTCTGTGAAAATCGCAAAAATTTTGGGTATCGAAATCGGGCAAAGTCTGCATAAAAGGGCTCTCCTGGCCAAATGGTTTAACTTTGGCAGGTCCCTGCTGTTCTGTTATGAAACTAGAATATCTTTTGCAGATTCTGGAAGTGATTGCGATCGCAAAGCTCTATTCGTTGCTTTGGAATCGACTTTTGAAAATGAGAGGGCGTAAAATTCCCCAAAAAAATTTGGCGACGATATCGAGCACATGCCTTCATAAAAGGGCTCTCCTGGCCAAATGGTTTAACTTTGGCAGGTCCCTGCTGTTCTGTTATGAAAGTAGACTTCGTGGGGCAGATTCTGGAAGTGATTGCGATCGCAAAGCTCTATTGGTTGCTTTGGAATCGGCTTTTGAAAAAAATTCTGTGAAAATCGCAAAAATTTTGGGTATCGAAATCGGGCAAAGTCTGCATAAAAGGGCTCTCCTGGCCAAATGGTTTAACTTTGGCAGGTCCCTGCTGTTCTGTTATGAAACTAGAATATCTTTTGCAGATTCTGGAAGTGATTGCGATCGCAAAGCTCTATTGGTTGCTTTGGAATCGGCTTTTGAAAAAAATTCTGTGAAAATCGCAAAAATTTTGGGTATCGAAATCGGGCAAAGTCTGCATAAAAGGGCTCTCCTGGCCAAATGGTTTAACTTTGGCAGGTCCCTGCTGTTCTGTTATGAAACTAGAATATCTTTTGCAGATTCTGGAAGTGATTGCGATCGCAAAGCTCTATTCGTTGCTTTGGAATCGACTTTTGAAAATGAGAGGGCGTAAAATTCCCCAAAAAAATTTGGCGACGATATCGAGCACATGCCTTCATAAAACGGCTCTCCTGGCCAAATGGTTTAACTTTGGCAGGTCCCTGCTGTTCTGTTATGAAAGTAGACTTCGTGGGGCAGATTCTGGAAGTGATTGCGATCGCAAAGCTCTATTGGTTGCTTTGGAATCGGCTTTTGAAAAAAATTCTGTGAAAATCGCAAAAATTTTGGGTATCGAAATCGGGCAAAGTCTGCATAAAAGGGCTCTCCTGGCCAAATGGTTTAACTTTGGCAGGTCCCTGCTGTTCTGTTATGAAACTAGAATATCTTTTGCAGATTCTGGAAGTGATTGCGATCGCAAAGCTCTATTCGTTGCTTTGGAATCGACTTTTGAAAATGAGAGGGCGTAAAATTCCCCAAAAAAATTTGGCGACGATATCGAGCACATGCCTTCATAAAAGGGCTCTCCTGGCCAAATGGTTTAACTTTGGCATGTCCCTGCTGTTCTGTTATGAAAGTAGACTTCGTGGGGCAGATTCTGGAAGTGATTGCGATCGCAAAGCTCTATTGGTTGCTTTGGAATCGGCTTTTGAAAAAAATTCTGTGAAAATCGCAAAAATTTTGGGTATCGAAATCGGGCAAAGTCTGCATAAAAGGGCTCTCCTGGCCAAATGGTTTAACTTTGGCAGGTCCCTGCTGTTCTGTTATGAAACTAGAATATCTTTTGCAGATTCTGGAAGTGATTGCGATCGCAAAGCTCTATTCGTTGCTTTGGAATCGACTTTTGAAAATGAGAGGGCGTAAAATTCCCCAAAAAAATTTGGCGACGATATCGAGCACATGCCTTCATAAAAGGGCTCTCCTGGCCAAATGGTTTAACTTTGGCCCGTCCCTGCTGTTCTGTTATGAAAGTAGACTTCGTGGGGCAGATTCTGGAAGTGATTGCGATCGCAAAGCTCTATTGGTTGCTTTGGAATCGGCTTTTGAAAAAAATTCTGTGAAAATCGCAAAAATTTTGGGTATCGAAATCGGGCAAAGTCTGCATAAAAGGGCTCTCCTGGCCAAATGGTTTAACTTTGGCAGGTCCCTGCTGTTCTGTTATGAAACTAGAATATCTTTTGCAGATTCTGGAAGTGATTGCGATCGCAAAGCTCTATTCGTTGCTTTGGAATCGACTTTTGAAAATGAGAGGGCGTAAAATTCCCCAAAAAAATTTGGCGACGATATCGAGCACATGCCTTCATAAAAGGGCTCTCCTGGCCAAATGGTTTAACTTTGGCAGGTCCCTGCTGTTCTGTTATGAAAGTAGACTTCGTGGGGCAGATTCTGGAAGTGATTGCGATCGCAAAGCTCTATTGGTTGCTTTGGAATCGGCTTTTGAAAAAAATTCTGTGAAAATCGCAAAAATTTTGGGTATCGAAATCGGGCAAAGTCTGCATAAAAGGGCTCTCCTGGCCAAATGGTTTAACTTTGGCAGGTCCCTGCTGTTCTGTTATGAAACTAGAATATCTTTTGCTGATTCTGGAAGTGATTGCGATCGCAAAGCTCTATTCGTTGCTTTGGAATCGACTTTTGAAAATGAGAGGGCGTAAAATTCCCCAAAAAAATTTGGCGACGATATCGAGCACATGCCTTCATAAAAGGGCTCTCCTGGCCAAATGGTTTAACTTTGGCAGGTCCCTGCTGTTCTGTTATGAAAGTAGACTTCGTGGGGCAGATTCTGGAAGTGATTGCGATCGCAAAGCTCTATTGGTTGCTTTGGAATCGGCTTTTGAAAAAAATTCTGTGAAAATCGCAAAAATTTTGGGTATCGAAATCGGGCAAAGTCTGCATAAAAGGGCTCTCCTGGCCAAATGGTTTAACTTTGGCAGGTCCCTGCTGTTCTGTTATGAAACTAGAATATCTTTTGCAGATTCTGGAAGTGATTGCGATCGCAAAGCTCTATTCGTTGCATTGGAATCGACTTTTGAAAATGAGAGGGCGTAAAATTCCCCAAAAAAATTTGGCGACGATATCGAGCACATGCCTTCATAAAAGGGCTCTCCTGGCCAAATGGTTTAACTTTGGCAGGTCCCTGCTGTTCTGTTATGAAAGTAGACTTCGTGGGGCAGATTCTGGAAGTGATTGCGATCGCAAAGCTCTATTGGTTGCTTTGGAATCGGCTTTTGAAAAAAAATCTGTGAAAATCGCAAAAATTTTGGGTATCGAAATCGGGCAAAGTCTGCATAAAAGGGCTCTCCTGGCCAAATGGTTTAACTTTGGCAGGTCCCTGCTGTTCTGTTATGAAACTAGAATATCTTTTGCAGATTCTGGAAGTGATTGCGATCGCAAAGCTCTATTCGTTGCTTTGGAATCGACTTTTGAAAATGAGAGGGCGTAAAATTCCCCAAAAAAATTTGGCGACGATATCGAGCACATGCCTTCATAAAAGGGCTCTCCTGGCCAAATGGTTTAACTTTGGCAGGTCCCTGCTGTTCTGTTATGAAAGTAGACTTCGTGGGGCAGATTCTGGAAGTGATTGCGATCGCAAAGCTCTATTGGTTGCTTTGGAATCGGCTTTTGAAAAAAAATCTGTGAAAATCGCAAAAATTTTGGGTATCGAAATCGGGCAAAGTCTGCATAAAAGGGTTCTCCTGGCCAAATGGTTTAACTTTGGCAGGTCCCTGCTGTTCTGTTATGAAACTAGAATATCTTTTGCAGATTCTGGAAGTGATTGCGATCGCAAAGCTCTATTCGTTGCTTTGGAATCGACTTTTGAAAATGAGAGGGCGTAAAATTCCCCAAAAAAATTTGGCGACGATACCGAGCACATGCCTTCATAAAAGGGCTCTCCTGGCCAAATGGTTTAACTTTGGCAGGTCCCTGCTGTTCTGTTATGAAAGTAGACTTCGTGGGGCAGATTCTGGAAGTGATTGCGATCGCAAAGCTCTATTGGTTGCTTTGGAATCGGCTTTTGAAAAAAATTCTGTGAAAATCGCTAAAATTTTGGGTATCGAAATCGGGCAAAGTCCGCATAAAAGGGCTCTCCTGGCCAAATGATTTAACTTTGGCAGGTCTCTGCTGTTCTGTTATGAAACTAGAATATCTTTTGCAGATTCTGGAAGTGATTGCGATCGCAAAGCTCTATTCGTTGCTTTGGAATCGACTTTTGAAAATGAGAGGGCGTAAAATTCCCCAAAAAAATTTGGCGACGATATCGAGCACATGCCTTCATAAAAGGGCTCTCCTAGCCAAATGGTTTAACTTTGGCAGGTCCCTGCTGTTCTGTTATGAAAGTAGACTTCGTGGGGCAGATTCTGGAAGTGATTGCGATCGCAAAGCTCTATTGGTTGCTTTGGAATCGGCTTTTGAAAAAAATTCTGTGAAAATCGCAAAAATTTTGGGTATCGAAATCGGGCAAAGTCTGCATAAAAGGGCTCTCCTGGCCAAATGGTTTAACTTTGGCAGGTCCCTGCTGTTCTGTTATGAAACTAGAATATCTTTTGCAGATTCTGGAAGTGATTGCGATCGCAAAGCTCTATTCGTTGCTTTGGAATCGACTTTTGAAAATGAGAGGGCGTAAAATTCCCCAAAAAAATTTGGAGACGATATCGAGCACATGCCTTCATAAAAGGGCTCTCCTGGCCAAATGGTTTAACTTTGGCAGGTCCCTGCTGTTCTGTTATGAAAGTAGACTTCGTGGGGCAGATTCTGGAAGTGATTGCGATCGCAAAGCTCTATTGGTTGCTTTGGAATCGGCTTTTGAAAAAAATTCTGTGAAAATCGCAAAAATTTTGGGTATCGAAATCGGGCAAAGTCTGCATAAAAGGGCTCTCCTGGCCAAATGGTTTAACTTTGGCAGGTCCCTGCTGTTCTGTTATGAAACTAGAATATCTTTTGCAGATTCTGGAAGTGATTGCGATCGCAAAGCTCTATTCGTTGCTTTGGAATCGACTTTTGAAAATGAGAGGGCGTAAAATTCCCCAAAAAAATTTGGCGACGATATCGAGCACATGCCTTCATAAAAGGGCTCTCCTGGCCAAATGGTTTAACTTTGGCAGGTCCCTGCTGTTCTGTTATGAAAGTAGACTTCGTGGGGCAGATTCTGGAAGTGATTGCGATCGCAAAGCTCTATTGGTTGCTTTGGAATCGGCTTTTGAAAAAAATTCTGTGAAAATCGCAAAAATTTTGGGTATCGAAATCGGGCAAAGTCTGCATAAAAGGGCTCTCTTGGCCAAATGGTTTAACTTTGGCAGGTCCCTGCTGTTCTGTTATGAAACTAGAATATCTTTTGCAGATTCTGGAAGTGATTGCGATCGCAAAGCTCTATTCGTTGCTTTGGAATCGACTTTTGAAAATGAGAGGGCGTAAAATTCCCCAAAAAAATTTGGCGACGATATCGAGCACATGCCTTCATAAAAGGGCTCTCCTGGCCAAATGGTTTAACTTTGGCAGGTCCCTGCTGTTCTGTTATGAAAGTAGACTTCGTGGGGCAGATTCTGGAAGTGATTGCGATCGCAAAGCTCTATTGGTTGCTTTGGAATCGGCTTTTGAAAAAAATTCTGTGAAAATCGCAAAAATTTTGGGTATCGAAATCGGGCAAAGTCTGCATAAAAGGGCTCTCCTGGCCAAATGGTTTAACTTTGGCAGGTCCCTGCTGTTCTGTTATGAAACTAGAATATCTTTTGCAGATTCTGGAAGTGATTGCGATCGCAAAGCTCTATTCGTTGCTTTGGAATCGACTTTTGAAAATGAGAGGGCGTAAAATTCCCCAAAAAAATTTGGCGACGATATCGAGCACATGCCTTCATAAAAGGGCTCTCCTGGCCAAATGGTTTAACTTTGGCAGGTCCCTGCTGTTCTGTTATGAAAGTAGACTTCGTGGGGCAGATTCTGGAAGTGATTGCGATCGCAAAGCTCTATTGGTTGCTTTGGAATCGGCTTTTGAAAAAAATTCTGTGAAAATCGCAAAAATTTTGGGTATCGAAATCGGGCAAAGTCTGCATAAAAGGGCTCTCCTGGCCAAATGGTTTAACTTTGGCAGGTCCCTGCTGTTCTGTTATGAAACTAGAATATCTTTTGCAGATTCTGGAAGTGATTGCGATCGCAAAGCTCTATTGGTTGCTTTGGAATCGGCTTTTGAAAAAAATTCTGTGAAAATCGCAAAAATTTTGGGTATCGAAATCGGGCAAAGTCTGCATAAAAGGGCTCTCCTGGCCAAATGGTTTAACTTTGGCAGGTCCCTGCTGTTCTGTTATGAAACTAGAATATCTTTTGCAGATTCTGGAAGTGATTGCGATCGCAAAGCTCTATTCGTTGCTTTGGAATCGACTTTTGAAAATGAGAGGGCGTAAAATTCCCCAAAAAAATTTGGCGACGATATCGAGCACATGCCTTCATAAAACGGCTCTCCTGGCCAAATGGTTTAACTTTGGCAGGTCCCTGCTGTTCTGTTATGAAAGTAGACTTCGTGGGGCAGATTCTGGAAGTGATTGCGATCGCAAAGCTCTATTGGTTGCTTTGGAATCGGCTTTTGAAAAAAATTCTGTGAAAATCGCAAAAATTTTGGGTATCGAAATCGGGCAAAGTCTGCATAAAAGGGCTCTCCTGGCCAAATGGTTTAACTTTGGCAGGTCCCTGCTGTTCTGTTATGAAACTAGAATATCTTTTGCAGATTCTGGAAGTGATTGCGATCGCAAAGCTCTATTCGTTGCTTTGGAATCGACTTTTGAAAATGAGAGGGCGTAAAATTCCCCAAAAAAATTTGGCGACGATATCGAGCACATGCCTTCATAAAAGGGCTCTCCTGGCCAAATGGTTTAACTTTGGCAGGTCCCTGCTGTTCTGTTATGAAAGTAGACTTCGTGGGGCAGATTCTGGAAGTGATTGCGATCGCAAAGCTCTATTGGTTGCTTTGGAATCGGCTTTTGAAAAAAATTCTGTGAAAATCGCAAAAATTTTGGGTATCGAAATCGGGCAAAGTCTGCATAAAAGGGCTCTCCTGGCCAAATGGTTTAACTTTGGCAGGTCCCTGCTGTTCTGTTATGAAACTAGAATATCTTTTGCAGATTCTGGAAGTGATTGCGATCGCAAAGCTCTATTCGTTGCTTTGGAATCGACTTTTGAAAATGAGAGGGCGTAAAATTCCCCAAAAAAATTTGGCGACGATATCGAGCACATGCCTTCATAAAAGGGCTCTCCTGGCCAAATGGTTTAACTTTGGCCCGTCCCTGCTGTTCTGTTATGAAAGTAGACTCCGTGGGGCAGATTCTGGAAGTGATTGCGATCGCAAAGCTCTATTGGTTGCTTTGGAATCGGCTTTTGAAAAAAATTCTGTGAAAATCGCAAAAATTTTGGGTATCGAAATCGGGCAAAGTCTGCATAAAAGGGCTCTCCTGGCCAAATGGTTTAACTTTGGCAGGTCCCTGCTGTTCTGTTATGAAACTAGAATATCTTTTGCAGATTCTGGAAGTGATTGCGATCGCAAAGCTCTATTCGTTGCTTTGGAATCGACTTTTGAAAATGAGAGGGCGTAAAATTCCCCAAAAAAATTTGGCGACGATATCGAGCACATGCCTTCATAAAAGGGCTCTCCTGGCCAAATGGTTTAACTTTGGCAGGTCCCTGCTGTTCTGTTATGAAAGTAGACTTCGTGGGGCAGATTCTGGAAGTGATTGCGATCGCAAAGCTCTATTGGTTGCTTTGGAATCGGCTTTTGAAAAAAATTCTGTGAAAATCGCAAAAATTTTGGGTATCGAAATCGGGCAAAGTCTGCATAAAAGGGCTCTCCTGGCCAAATGGTTTAACTTTGGCAGGTCCCTGCTGTTCTGTTATGAAACTAGAATATCTTTTGCAGATTCTGGAAGTGATTGCGATCGCAAAGCTCTATTCGTTGCTTTGGAATCGACTTTTGAAAATGAGAGGGCGTAAAATTCCCCAAAAAAATTTGGCGACGATATCGAGCACATGCCTTCATAAAAGGGCTCTCCTGGCCAAATGGTTTAACTTTGGCAGGTCCCTGCTGTTCTGTTATGAAAGTAGACTTCGTGGGGCAGATTCTGGAAGTGATTGCGATCGCAAAGCTCTATTGGTTGCTTTGGAATCGGCTTTTGAAAAAAATTCTGTGAAAATCGCAAAAATTTTGGGTATCGAAATCGGGCAAAGTCTGCATAAAAGGGCTCTCCTGGCCAAATGGTTTAACTTTGGCAGGTCCCTGCTGTTCTGTTATGAAACTAGAATATCTTTTGCAGATTCTGGAAGTGATTGCGATCGCAAAGCTCTATTCGTTGCTTTGGAATCGACTTTTGAAAATGAGAGGGCGTAAAATTCCCCAAAAAAATTTGGCGACGATATCGAGCACATGCCTTCATAAAAGGGATCTCCTGGCCAAATGGTTTAACTTTGGCAGGTCCCTGCTGTTCTGTTATGAAAGTAGACTTCGTGGGGCAGATTCTGGAAGTGATTGCGATCGCAAAGCTCTATTGGTTGCTTTGGAATCGGCTTTTGAAAAAAATTCTGTGAAAATCGCAAAAATTTTGGGTATCGAAATCGGGCAAAGTCTGCATAAAAGGGCTCTCCTGGCCAAATGGTTTAACTTTGGCAGGTCCCTGCTGTTCTGTTATGAAACTAGAATATCTTTTGCAGATTCTGGAAGTGATTGCGATCGCAAAGCTCTATTCGTTGCTTTGGAATCGACTTTTGAAAATGAGAGGGCGTAAAATTCCCCAAAAAAATTTGGCGACGATATCGAGCACATGCCTTCATAAAAGGGCTCTCCTGGCCAAATGGTTTAACTTTGGCAGGTCCCTGCTGTTCTGTTATGAAAGTAGACTTCGTGGGGCAGATTCTGGAAGTGATTGCGATCGCAAAGCTCTATTGGTTGCTTTGGAATCGGCTTTTGAAAAAAATTCTGTGAAAATCGCAAAAATTTTGGGTATCGAAATCGGGCAAAGTCTGCATAAAAGGGCTCTCCTGGCCAAATGGTTTAACTTTGGCAGGTCCCTGCTGTTCTGTTATGAAACTAGAATATCTTTTGCAGATTCTGGAAGTGATTGCGATCGCAAAGCTCTATTCGTTGCTTTGGAATCGACTTTTGAATATGAGAGGGCGTAAAATTCCCCAAAAAAATTTGGTGACGATATCGAGCACATGCCTTCATAAAAGGGCTCTCCTGGCCAAATGGTTTAACTTTGGCAGGTCCCTGCTGTTCTGTTATGAAAGTAGACTTCGTGGGGCAGATTCTGGAAGTGATTGCGATCGCAAAGCTCTATTGGTTGCTTTGGAATCGGCTTTTGAAAAAAATTCTGTGAAAATCGCAAAAATTTTGGGTATCGAAATCGGGCAAAGTCTGCATAAAAGGGCTCTCCTGGCCAAATGGTTTAACTTTGGCAGGTCCCTGCTGTTCTGTTATGAAACTAGAATATCTTTTGCAGATTCTGGAAGTGATTGCGATCGCAAAGCTCTATTCGTTGCTTTGGAATCGACTTTTGAAAATGAGAGGGCGTAAAATTGACCAAAAAAATTTGGCGACGATATCGAGCACATGCCTTCATAAAAGGGCTCTCCTGGCCAAATGGTTTAACTTTGGCAGGTCCCTGCTGTTCTGTTATGAAAGTAGACTTCGTGGGGCAGATTCTGGAAGTGATTGCGATCGCAAAGCTCTATTGGTTGCTTTGGAATCGGCTTTTGAAAAAAATTCTGTGAAAATCGCAAAAATTTTGGGTATCGAAATCGGGCAAAGTCTGCATAAAAGGGCTCTCCTGGCCAAATGGTTTAACTTTGGCAGGTCCCTGCTGTTCTGTTATGAAACTAGAATATCTTTTGCAGATTCTGGAAGTGATTGCGATCGCAAAGCTCTATTCGTTGCTTTGGAATCGACTTTTGAAAATGAGAGGGCGTAAAATTCCCCAAAAAAATTTGGCGACGATATCGAGCACATGCCTTCATAAAAGGGCTCTCCTGGCCAAATGGTTTAACTTTGGCAGGTCCCTGCTGTTCTGTTATGAAAGTAGACTTCGTGGGGCAGATTCTGGAAGTGATTGCGATCGCAAAGCTCTATTGGTTGCTTTGGAATCGGCTTTTGAAAAAAATTCTGTGAAAATCGCAAAAATTTTGGGTATCGAAATCGGGCAAAGTCTGCATAAAAGGGCTCTCCTGGCCAAATGGTTTAACTTTGGCAGGTCCCTGCTGTTCTGTTATGAAACTAGAATATCTTTTGCAGATTCTGGAAGTGATTGCGATCGCAAAGCTCTATTCGTTGCTTTGGAATCGACTTTTGAAAATGAGAGGGCGTAAAATTCCCCAAAAAAATTTGGCGACGATATCGAGCACATGCCTTCATAAAAGGGCTCTCCTGGCCAAATGGTTTAACTTTGGCAGGTCCCTGCTGTTCTGTTATGAAAGTAGACTTCGTGGGGCAGATTCTGGAAGTGATTGCGATCGCAAAGCTCTATTGGTTGCTTTGGAATCGGCTTTTGAAAAAAATTCTGTGAAAATCGCAAAAATTTTGGGTATCGAAATCGGACAAAGTCTGCATAAAAGGGCTCTCCTGGCCAAATGGTTTAACTTTGGCAGGTCCCTGCTGTTCTGTTATGAAACTAGAATATCTTTTGCAGATTCTGGAAGTGATTGCGATCGCAAAGCTCTATTCGTTGCTTTGGAATCGACTTTTGAAAATGAGAGGGCGTAAAATTCCCCAAAAAAATTTGGCGACGATACCGAGCACATGCCTTCATAAAAGGGCTCTCCTGGCCAAATGGTTTAACTTTGGCAGGTCCCTGCTGTTCTGTTATGAAAGTAGACTTCGTGGGGCAGATTCTGGAAGTGATTGCGATCGCAAAGCTCTATTGGTTGCTTTGGAATCGGCTTTTGAAAAAAATTCTGTGAAAATCGCTAAAATTTTGGGTATCGAAATCGGGCAAAGTCTGCATAAAAGGGCTCTCCTGGCCAAATGGTTTAACTTTGGCAGGTCCCTGCTGTTCTGTTATGAAACTAGAATATCTTTTGCAGATTCTGGAAGTGATTGCGATCGCAAAGCTCTATTCGTTGCTTTGGAATCGACTTTTGAAAATGAGAGGGCGTAAAATTCCCCAAAAAAATTTGGCGACGATATCGAGCACATGCCTTCATAAAAGGGCTCTCCTGGCCAAATGGTTTAACTTTGGCAGGTCTCTGCTGTTCTGTTATGAAACTAGAATATCTTTTGCAGATTCTGGAAGTGATTGCGATCGCAAAGCTCTATTCGTTGCTTTGGAATCGACTTTTGAAAATGAGAGGGCGTAAAATTCCCCAAAAAAATTTGGCGACGATATCTAGCACATGCCTTCATAAAAGGGCTCTCCTAGCCAAATGGTTTAACTTTGGCAGGTCCCTGCTGTTCTGTTATGAAAGTAGACTTCGTGGGGCAGATTCTGGAAGTGATTGCGATCGCAAAGCTCTATTGGTTGCTTTGGAATCGGCTTTTGAAAAAAATTCTGTGAAAATCGCAAAAATTTTGGGTATCGAAATCGGGCAAAGTCTGCATAAAAGGGCTCTCCTGGCCAAATGGTTTAACTTTGGCAGGTCCCTGCTGTTCTGTTATGAAACTAGAATATCTTTTGCAGATTCTGGAAGTGATTGCGATCGCAAAGCTCTATTCGTTGCTTTGGAATCGACTTTTGAAAATGAGAGGGCGTAAAATTCCCCAAAAAAATTTGGAGACGATATCGAGCACATGCCTTCATAAAAGGGCTCTCCTGGCCAAATGGTTTAACTTTGGCAGGTCCCTGCTGTTCTGTTATGAAAGTAGACTTCGTGGGGCAGATTCTGGAAGTGATTGCGATCGCAAAGCTCTATTGGTTGCTTTGGAATCGGCTTTTGAAAAAAATTCTGTGAAAATCGCAAAAATTTTGGGTATCGAAATCGGGCAAAGTCTGCATAAAAGGGCTCTTCTGGCCAAATGGTTTAACTTTGGCAGGTCCCTGCTGTTCTGTTATGAAACTAGAATATCTTTTGCAGATTCTGGAAGTGATTGCGATCGCAAAGCTCTATTCGTTGCTTTGGAATCGACTTTTGAAAATGAGAGGGCGTAAAATTCCCCAAAAAAATTTGGCGACGATATCGAGCACATGCCTTCATAAAAGGGCTCTCCTGGCCAAATGGTTTAACTTTGGCAGGTCCCTGCTGTTCTGTTATGAAAGTAGACTTCGTGGGGCAGATTCTGGAAGTGATTGCGATCGCAAAGCTCTATTGGTTGCTTTGGAATCGGCTTTTGAAAAAAATTCTGTGAAAATCGCAAAAATTTTGGGTATCGAAATCGGGCAAAGTCTGCATAAAAGGGCTCTCCTGGCCAAATGGTTTAACTTTGGCAGGTCCCTGCTGTTCTGTTATGAAACTAGAATATCTTTTGCAGATTCTGGAAGTGATTGCGATCGCAAAGCTCTATTCGTTGCTTTGGAATCGACTTTTGAAAATGAGAGGGCGTAAAATTCCCCAAAAAAATTTGGCGACGATATCGAGCACATGCCTTCATAAAAGGGCTCTCCTGGCCAAATGGTTTAACTTTGGCAGGTCCCTGCTGTTCTGTTATGAAAGTAGACTTCGTGGGGCAGATTCTGGAAGTGATTGCGATCGCAAAGCTCTATTGGTTGCTTTGGAATCGGCTTTTGAAAAAAATTCTGTGAAAATCGCAAAAATTTTGGGTATCGAAATCGGGCAAAGTCTGCATAAAAGGGCTCTCCTGGCCAAATGGTTTAACTTTGGCAGGTCCCTGCTGTTCTGTTATGAAACTAGAATATCTTTTGCAGATTCTGGAAGTGATTGCGATCGCAAAGCTCTATTCGTTGCTTTGGAATCGACTTTTGAAAATGAGAGGGCGTAAAATTCCCCAAAAAAATTTGGCGACGATATCGAGCACATGCCTTCATAAAAGGGCTCTCCTGGCCAAATGGTTTAACTTTGGCAGGTCCCTGCTGTTCTGTTATGAAAGTAGACTTCGTGGGGCAGATTCTGGAAGTGATTGCGATCGCAAAGCTCTATTGGTTGCTTTGGAATCGGCTTTTGAAAAAAATTCTGTGAAAATCGCAAAAATTTTGGGTATCGAAATCGGGCAAAGTCTGCATAAAAGGGCTCTCCTGGCCAAATGGTTTAACTTTGGCAGGTCCCTGCTGTTCTGTTATGAAACTAGAATATCTTTTGCAGATTCTGGAAGTGATTGCGATCGCAAAGCTCTATTGGTTGCTTTGGTATCGGCTTTTGAAAAAAATTCTGTGAAAATCGCAAAAATTTTGGGTATCGAAATCGGGCAAAGTCTGCATAAAAGGGCTCTCCTGGCCAAATGGTTTAACTTTGGCAGGTCCCTGCTGTTCTGTTATGAAACTAGAATATCTTTTGCAGATTCTGGAAGTGATTGCGATCGCAAAGCTCTATTCGTTGCTTTGGAATCGACTTTTGAAAATGAGAGGGCGTAAAATTCCCCAAAAAAATTTGGCGACGATATCGAGCACATGCCTTCATAAAAGGGCTCTCCTGGCCAAATGGTTTAACTTTGGCAGGTCCCTGCTGTTCTGTTATGAAAGTAGACTTCGTGGGGCAGATTCTGGAAGTGATTGCGATCGCAAAGCTCTATTGGTTGCTTTGGAATCGGCTTTTGAAAAAAATTCTGTGAAAATCGCAAAAATTTTGGGTATCGAAATCGGGCAAAGTCTGCATAAAAGGGCTCTCCTGGCCAAATGGTTTAACTTTGGCAGGTCCCTGCTGTTCTGTTATGAAACTAGAATATCTTTTGCAGATTCTGGAAGTGATTGCGATCGCAAAGCTCTATTCGTTGCTTTGGAATCGACTTTTGAAAATGAGAGGGCGTAAAATTCCCCAAAAAAATTTGGCGACGATATCGAGCACATGCCTTCATAAAAGGGCTCTCCTGGCCAAATGGTTTAACTTTGGCCCGTCCCTGCTGTTCTGTTATGAAAGTAGACTTCGTGGGGCAGATTCTGGAAGTGATTGCGATCGCAAAGCTCTATTGGTTGCTTTGGAATCGGCTTTTGAAAAAAATTCTGTGAAAATCGCAAAAATTTTGGGTATCGAAATCGGGCAAAGTCTGCATAAAAGGGCTCTCCTGGCCAAATGGTTTAACTTTGGCAGGTCCCTGCTGTTCTGTTATGAAACTAGAATATCTTTTGCAGATTCTGGAAGTGATTGCGATCGCAAAGCTCTATTCGTTGCTTTGGAATCGACTTTTGAAAATGAGAGGGCGTAAAATTCCCCAAAAAAATTTGGCGACGATATCGAGCACATGCCTTCATAAAAGGGCTCTCCTGGCCAAATGGTTTAACTTTGGCAGGTCCCTGCTGTTCTGTTATGAAAGTAGACTTCGTGGGGCAGATTCTGGAAGTGATTGCGATCGCAAAGCTCTATTGGTTGCTTTGGAATCGGCTTTTGAAAAAAATTCTGTGAAAATCGCAAAAATTTTGGGTATCGAAATCGGGCAAAGTCTGCATAAAAGGGCTCTCCTGGCCAAATGGTTTAACTTTGGCAGGTCCCTGCTGTTCTGTTATGAAACTAGAATATCTTTTGCAGATTCTGGAAGTGATTGCGATCGCAAAGCTCTATTCGTTGCTTTGGAATCGACTTTTGAAAATGAGAGGGCGTAAAATTCCCCAAAAAAATTTGGCGACGATATCGAGCACATGCCTTCATAAAAGGGCTCTCCTGGCCAAATGGTTTAACTTTGGCAGGTCCCTGCTGTTCTGTTATGAAAGTAGACTTCGTGGGGCAGATTCTGGAAGTGATTGCGATCGCAAAGCTCTATTGGTTGCTTTGGAATCGGCTTTTGAAAAAAATTCTGTGAAAATCGCAAAAATTTTGGGTATCGAAATCGGGCAAAGTCTGCATAAAAGGGCTCTCCTGGCCAAATGGTTTAACTTTGGCAGGTCCCTGCTGTTCTGTTATGAAACTAGAATATCTTTTGCAGATTCTGGAAGTGATTGCGATCGCAAAGCTCTATTCGTTGCTTTGGAATCGACTTTTAAAAATGAGAGGGCGTAAAATTCCCCAAAAAAATTTGGCGACGATATCGAGCACATGCCTTCATAAAAGGGCTCTCCTGGCCAAATGGTTTAACTTTGGCAGGTCCCTGCTGTTCTGTTATGAAAGTAGACTTCGTGGGGCAGATTCTGGAAGTGATTGCGATCGCAAAGCTCTATTGGTTGCTTTGGAATCGGCTTTTGAAAAAAAATCTGTGAAAATCGCAAAAATTTTGGGTATCGAAATCGGGCAAAGTCTGCATAAAAGGGCTCTCCTGGCCAAATGGTTTAACTTTGGCAGGTCCCTGCTGTTCTGTTATGAAACTAGAATATCTTTTGCAGATTCTGGAAGTGATTGCGATCGCAAAGCTCTATTCGTTGCTTTGGAATCGACTTTTGAAAATGAGAGGGCGTAAAATTCCCCAAAAAAATTTGGCGACGATATCGAGCACATGCCTTCATAAAAGGGCTCTCCTGGCCAAATGGTTTAACTTTGGCAGGTCCCTGCTGTTCTGTTATGAAAGTAGACTTCGTGGGGCAGATTCTGGAAGTGATTGCGATCGCAAAGCTCTATTGGTTGCTTTGGAATCGGCTTTTGAAAAAAAATCTGTGAAAATCGCAAAAATTTTGGGTATCGAAATCGGGCAAAGTCTGCATAAAAGGGTTCTCCTGGCCAAATGGTTTAACTTTGGCAGGTCCCTGCTGTTCTGTTATGAAACTAGAATATCTTTTGCAGATTCTGGAAGTGATTGCGATCGCAAAGCTCTATTCGTTGCTTTGGAATCGACTTTTGAAAATGAGAGGGCGTAAAATTCCCCAAAAAAATTTGGCGACGATACCGAGCACATGCCTTCATAAAAGGGCTCTCCTGGCCAAATGGTTTAACTTTGGCAGGTCCCTGCTGTTCTGTTATGAAAGTAGACTTCGTGGGGCAGATTCTGGAAGTGATTGCGATCGCAAAGCTCTATTGGTTGCTTTGGAATCGGCTTTTGAAAAAAATTCTGTGAAAATCGCTAAAATTTTGGGTATCGAAATCGGGCAAAGTCTGCATAAAAGGGCTCTCCTGGCCAAATGGTTTAACTTTGGCAGGTCCCTGCTGTTCTGTTATGAAACTAGAATATCTTTTGCAGATTCTGGAAGTGATTGCGATCGCAAAGCTCTATTCGTTGCTTTGGAATCGACTTTTGAAAATGAGAGGGCGTAAAATTCCCCAAAAAAATTTGGCGACGATATCGAGCACATGCCTTCATAAAAGGGCTCTCCTGGCCAAATGGTTTAACTTTGGCAGGTCCCTGCTGTTCTGTTATGAAAGTAGACTTCGTGGGGCAGATTCTGGAAGTGATTGCGATCGCAAAGCTCTATTGGTTGCTTTGGAATCGGCTTTTGAAAAAAATTCTGTGAAAATCGCAAAAATTTTGGGTATCGAAATCGGGCAAAGTCTGCATAAAAGGGCTCTCCTGGCCAAATGGTTTAACTTTGGCAGGTCCCTGCTGTTCTGTTATGAAACTAGAATATCTTTTGCAGATTCTGGAAGTGATTGCGATCGCAAAGCTCTATTCGTTGCTTTGGAATCGACTTTTGAAAATGAGAGGGCGTAAAATTCCCCAAAAAAATTTGGCGACGATATCGAGCACATGCCTTCATAAAAGGGCTCTTCTGGCCAAATGGTTTAACTTTGGCAGGTCCCTGCTGTTCTGTTATGAAAATAGACTTCGTGGGGCAGATTCTGGAAGTGATTGCGATCGCAAAGCTCTATTGGTTGCTTTGGAATCGGCTTTTGAAAAAAATTCTGTGAAAATCGCAAAAATTTTGGGTATCGAAATCGGGCAAAGTCTGCATAAAAGGGCTCTCCTGGCCAAATGATTTAACTTTGGCAGGTCTCTGCTGTTCTGTTATGAAACTAGAATATCTTTTGCAGATTCTGGAAGTGATTGCGATCGCAAAGCTCTATTCGTTGCTTTGGAATCGACTTTTGAAAATGAGAGGGCGTAAAATTCCCCAAAAAAATTTGGCGACGATATCGAGCACATGCCTTCATAAAAGGGCTCTCCTAGCCAAATGGTTTAACTTTGGCAGGTCCCTGCTGTTCTGTTATGAAAGTAGACTTCGTGGGGCAGATTCTGGAAGTGATTGCGATCGCAAAGCTCTATTGGTTGCTTTGGAATCGGCTTTTGAAAAAAATTCTGTGAAAATCGCAAAAATTTTGGGTATCGAAATCGGGCAAAGTCTGCATAAAAGGGCTCTCCTGGCCAAATGGTTTAACTTTGGCAGGTCCCTGCTGTTCTGTTATGAAACTAGAATATCTTTTGCAGATTCTGGAAGTGATTGCGATCGCAAAGCTCTATTCGTTGCTTTGGAATCGACTTTTGAAAATGAGAGGGCGTAAAATTCCCCAAAAAAATTTGGAGACGATATCGAGCACATGCCTTCATAAAAGGGCTCTCCTGGCCAAATGGTTTAACTTTGGCAGGTCCCTGCTGTTCTGTTATGAAAGTAGACTTCGTGGGGCAGATTCTGGAAGTGATTGCGATCGCAAAGCTCTATTGGTTGCTTTGGAATCGGCTTTTGAAAAAAATTCTGTGAAAATCGCAAAAATTTTGGGTATCGAAATCGGGCAAAGTCTGCATAAAAGGGCTCTCCTGGCCAAATGGTTTAACTTTGGCAGGTCCCTGCTGTTCTGTTATGAAACTAGAATATCTTTTGCAGATTCTGGAAGTGATTGCGATCGCAAAGCTCTATTCGTTGCTTTGGAATCGACTTTTGAAAATGAGAGGGCGTAAAATTCCCCAAAAAAATTTGGCGACGATATCGAGCACATGCCTTCATAAAAGGGCTCTCCTGGCCAAATGGTTTAACTTTGGCAGGTCCCTGCTGTTCTGTTATGAAAGTAGACTTCGTGGGGCAGATTCTGGAAGTGATTGCGATCGCAAAGCTCTATTGGTTGCTTTGGAATCGGCTTTTGAAAAAAATTCTGTAAAAATCGCAAAAATTTTGGGTATCGAAATCGGGCAAAGTCTGCATAAAAGGGCTCTCCTGGCCAAATGGTTTAACTTTGGCAGGTCCCTGCTGTTCTGTTATGAAACTAGAATATCTTTTGCAGATTCTGGAAGTGATTGCGATCGCAAAGCTCTATTCGTTGCTTTGGAATCGACTTTTGAAAATGAGAGGGCGTAAAATTCCCCAAAAAAATTTGGCGACGATATCGAGCACATGCCTTCATAAAAGGGCTCTCCTGGCCAAATGGTTTAACTTTGGCAGGTCCCTGCTGTTCTGTTATGAAAGTAGACTTCGTGGGGCAGATTCTGGAAGTGATTGCGATCGCAAAGCTCTATTGGTTGCTTTGGAATCGGCTTTTGAAAAAAATTCTGTGAAAATCGCAAAAATTTTGGGTATCGAAATCGGGCAAAGTCTGCATAAAAGGGCTCTCCTGGCCAAATGGTTTAACTTTGGCAGGTCCCTGCTGTTCTGTTATGAAACTAGAATATCTTTTGCAGATTCTGGAAGTGATTGCGATCGCAAAGCTCTATTCGTTGCTTTGGAATCGACTTTTGAAAATGAGAGGGCGTAAAATTCCCCAAAAAAATTTGGCGACGATATCGAGCACATGCCTTCATAAAAGGGCTCTCCTGGCCAAATGGTTTAACTTTGGCAGGTCCCTGCTGTTCTGTTATGAAAGTAGACTTCGTGGGGCAGATTCTGGAAGTGATTGCGATCGCAAAGCTCTATTGGTTGCTTTGGAATCGGCTTTTGAAAAAAATTCTGTTAAAATCGCAAAAATTTTGGGTATCGAAATCGGGCAAAGTCTGCATAAAAGGGCTCTCCTGGCCAAATGGTTTAACTTTGGCAGGTCCCTGCTGTTCTGTTATGAAACTAGAATATCTTTTGCAGATTCTGGAAGTGATTGCGATCGCAAAGCTCTATTGGTTGCTTTGGAATCGGCTTTTGAAAAAAATTCTGTGAAAATCGCAAAAATTTTGGGTATCGAAATCGGGCAAAGTCTGCATAAAAGGGCTCTCCTGGCCAAATGGTTTAACTTTGGCAGGTCCCTGCTGTTCTGTTATGAAACTAGAATATCTTTTGCAGATTCTGGAAGTGATTGCGATCGCAAAGCTCTATTCGTTGCTTTGGAATCGACTTTTGAAAATGAGAGGGCGTAAAATTCCCCAAAAAAATTTGGCGACGATATCGAGCACATGCCTTCATAAAACGGCTCTCCTGGCCAAATGGTTTAACTTTGGCAGGTCCCTGCTGTTCTGTTATGAAAGTAGACTTCGTGGGGCAGATTCTGGAAGTGATTGCGATCGCAAAGCTCTATTGGTTGCTTTGGAATCGGCTTTTGAAAAAAATTCTGTGAAAATCGCAAAAATTTTGGGTATCGAAATCGGGCAAAGTCTGCATAAAAGGGCTCTCCTGGCCAAATGGTTTAACTTTGGCAGGTCCCTGCTGTTCTGTTATGAAACTAGAATATCTTTTGCAGATTCTGGAAGTGATTGCGATCGCAAAGCTCTATTCGTTGCTTTGGAATCGACTTTTGAAAATGAGAGGGCGTAAAATTCCCCAAAAAAATTTGGCGACGATATCGAGCACATGCCTTCATAAAAGGGCTCTCCTGGCCAAATGGTTTAACTTTGGCAGGTCCCTGCTGTTCTGTTATGAAAGTAGACTTCGTGGGGCAGATTCTGGAAGTGATTGCGATCGCAAAGCTCTATTGGTTGCTTTGGAATCGGCTTTTGAAAAAAATTCTGTTAAAATCGCAAAAATTTTGGGTATCGAAATCGGGCAAAGTCTGCATAAAAGGGCTCTCCTGGCCAAATGGTTTAACTTTGGCAGGTCCCTGCTGTTCTGTTATGAAACTAGAATATCTTTTGCAGATTCTGGAAGTGATTGCGATCGCAAAGCTCTATTGGTTGCTTTGGAATCGGCTTTTGAAAAAAATTCTGTGAAAATCGCAAAAATTTTGGGTATCGAAATCGGGCAAAGTCTGCATAAAAGGGCTCTCCTGGCCAAATGGTTTAACTTTGGCAGGTCCCTGCTGTTCTGTTATGAAACTAGAATATCTTTTGCAGATTCTGGAAGTGATTGCGATCGCAAAGCTCTATTCGTTGCTTTGGAATCGACTTTTGAAAATGAGAGGGCGTAAAATTCCCCAAAAAAATTTGGCGACGATATCGAGCACATGCCTTCATAAAACGGCTCTCCTGGCCAAATGGTTTAACTTTGGCAGGTCCCTGCTGTTCTGTTATGAAAGTAGACTTCGTGGGGCAGATTCTGGAAGTGATTGCGATCGCAAAGCTCTATTGGTTGCTTTGGAATCGGCTTTTGAAAAAAATTCTGTGAAAATCGCAAAAATTTTGGGTATCGAAATCGGGCAAAGTCTGCATAAAAGGGCTCTCCTGGCCAAATGGTTTAACTTTGGCAGGTCCCTGCTGTTCTGTTATGAAACTAGAATATCTTTTGCAGATTCTGGAAGTGATTGCGATCGCAAAGCTCTATTCGTTGCTTTGGAATCGACTTTTGAAAATGAGAGGGCGTAAAATTCCCCAAAAAAATTTGGCGACGATATCGAGCACATGCCTTCATAAAAGGGCTCTCCTGGCCAAATGGTTTAACTTTGGCAGGTCCCTGCTGTTCTGTTATGAAAGTAGACTTCGTGGGGCAGATTCTGGAAGTGATTGCGATCGCAAAGCTCTATTGGTTGCTTTGGAATCGGCTTTTGAAAAAAATTCTGTGAAAATCGCAAAAATTTTGGGTATCGAAATCGGGCAAAGTCTGCATAAAAGGGCTCTCCTGGCCAAATGGTTTAACTTTGGCAGGTCCCTGCTGTTCTGTTATGAAACTAGAATATCTTTTGCAGATTCTGGAAGTGATTGCGATCGCAAAGCTCTATTCGTTGCTTTGGAATCGACTTTTGAAAATGAGAGGGCGTAAAATTCCCCAAAAAAATTTGGCGACGATATCGAGCACATGCCTTCATAAAAGGGCTCTCCTGGCCAAATGGTTTAACTTTGGCCCGTCCCTGCTGTTCTGTTATGAAAGTAGACTTCGTGGGGCAGATTCTGGAAGTGATTGCGATCGCAAAGCTCTATTGGTTGCTTTGGAATCGGCTTTTGAAAAAAATTCTGTGAAAATCGCAAAAATTTTGGGTATCGAAATCGGGCAAAGTCTGCATAAAAGGGCTCTCCTGGCCAAATGGTTTAACTTTGGCAGGTCCCTGCTGTTCTGTTATGAAACTAGAATATCTTTTGCAGATTCTGGAAGTGATTGCGATCGCAAAGCTCTATTCGTTGCTTTGGAATCGACTTTTGAAAATGAGAGGGCGTAAAATTCCCCAAAAAAATTTGGCGACGATATCGAGCACATGCCTTCATAAAACGGCTCTCCTGGCCAAATGGTTTAACTTTGGCAGGTCCCTGCTGTTCTGTTATGAAAGTAGACTTCGTGGGGCAGATTCTGGAAGTGATTGCGATCGCAAAGCTCTATTGGTTGCTTTGGAATCGGCTTTTGAAAAAAATTCTGTGAAAATCGCAAAAATTTTGGGTATCGAAATCGGGCAAAGTCTGCATAAAAGGGCTCTCCTGGCCAAATGGTTTAACTTTGGCAGGTCCCTGCTGTTCTGTTATGAAACTAGAATATCTTTTGCAGATTCTGGAAGTGATTGCGATCGCAAAGCTCTATTCGTTGCTTTGGAATCGACTTTTGAAAATGAGAGGGCGTAAAATTCCCCAAAAAAATTTGGCGACGATATCGAGCACATGCCTTCATAAAAGGGCTCTCCTGGCCAAATGGTTTAACTTTGGCAGGTCCCTGCTGTTCTGTTATGAAAGTAGACTTCGTGGGGCAGATTCTGGAAGTGATTGCGATCGCAAAGCTCTATTGGTTGCTTTGGAATCGGCTTTTGAAAAAAATTCTGTGAAAATCGCAAAAATTTTGGGTATCGAAATCGGGCAAAGTCTGCATAAAAGGGCTCTCCTGGCCAAATGGTTTAACTTTGGCAGGTCCCTGCTGTTCTGTTATGAAACTAGAATATCTTTTGCAGATTCTGGAAGTGATTGCGATCGCAAAGCTCTATTCGTTGCTTTGGAATCGACTTTTGAAAATGAGAGGGCGTAAAATTCCCCAAAAAAATTTGGCGACGATATCGAGCACATGCCTTCATAAAAGGGCTCTCCTGGCCAAATGGTTTAACTTTGGCCCGTCCCTGCTGTTCTGTTATGAAAGTAGACTTCGTGGGGCAGATTCTGGAAGTGATTGCGATCGCAAAGCTCTATTGGTTGCTTTGGAATCGGCTTTTGAAAAAAATTCTGTGAAAATCGCAAAAATTTTGGGTATCGAAATCGGGCAAAGTCTGCATAAAAGGGCTCTCCTGGCCAAATGGTTTAACTTTGGCAGGTCCCTGCTGTTCTGTTATGAAACTAGAATATCTTTTGCAGATTCTGGAAGTGATTGCGATCGCAAAGCTCTATTCGTTGCTTTGGAATCGACTTTTGAAAATGAGAGGGCGTAAAATTCCCCAAAAAAATTTGGCGACGATATCGAGCACATGCCTTCATAAAAGGGCTCTCCTGGCCAAATGGTTTAACTTTGGCAGGTCCCTGCTGTTCTGTTATGAAAGTAGACTTCGTGGGGCAGATTCTGGAAGTGATTGCGATCGCAAAGCTCTATTGGTTGCTTTGGAATCGGCTTTTGAAAAAAATTCTGTGAAAATCGCAAAAATTTTGGGTATCGAAATCGGGCAAAGTCTGCATAAAAGGGCTCTCCTGGCCAAATGGTTTAACTTTGGCAGGTCCCTGCTGTTCTGTTATGAAACTAGAATATCTTTTGCAGATTCTGGATGTGATTGCGATCGCAAAGCTCTATTCGTTGCTTTGGAATCGACTTTTGAAAATGAGAGGGCGTAAAATTCCCCAAAAAAATTTGGCGACGATATCGAGCACATGCCTTCATAAAAGGGCTCTCCTGGCCAAATGGTTTAACTTTGGCAGGTCCCTGCTGTTCTGTTATGAAAGTAGACTTCGTGGGGCAGATTCTGGAAGTGATTGCGATCGCAAAGCTCTATTGGTTGCTTTGGAATCGGCTTTTGAAAAAAATTCTGTGAAAATCGCAAAAATTTTGGGTATCGAAATCGGGCAAAGTCTGCATAAAAGGGCTCTCCTGGCCAAATGGTTTAACTTTGGCAGGTCCCTGCTGTTCTGTTATGAAACTAGAATATCTTTTGCAGATTCTGGAAGTGATTGCGATCGCAAAGCTCTATTCGTTGCTTTGGAATCGACTTTTGAATATGAGAGGGCGTAAAATTCCCCAAAAAAATTTGGCGACGATATCGAGCACATGCCTTCATAAAAGGGCTCTCATGGCCAAATGGTTTAACTTTGGCAGGTCCCTGCTGTTCTGTTATGAAAGTAGACTTCGTGGGGCAGATTCTGGAAGTGATTGCGATCGCAAAGCTCTATTGGTTGCTTTGGAATCGGCTTTTGAAAAAAATTCTGTGAAAATCGCAAAAATTTTGGGTATCGAAATCGGGCAAAGTCTGCATAAAAGGGCTCTCCTGGCCAAATGGTTTAACTTTGGCAGGTCCCTGCTGTTCTGTTATGAAACTAGAATATCTTTTGCAGATTCTGGAAGTGATTGCGATCGCAAAGCTCTATTCGTTGCTTTGGAATCGACTTTTGAAAATGAGAGGGCGTAAAATTGACCAAAAAAATTTGGCGACGATATCGAGCACATGCCTTCATAAAAGGGCTCTCCTGGCCAAATGGTTTAACTTTGGCAGGTCCCTGCTGTTCTGTTATGAAAGTAGACTTCGTGGGGCAGATTCTGGAAGTGATTGCGATCGCAAAGCTCTATTGGTTGCTTTGGAATCGGCTTTTGAAAAAAATTCTGTGAAAATCGCAAAAATTTTGGGTATCGAAATCGGGCAAAGTCTGCATAAAAGGGCTCTCCTGGCCAAATGGTTTAACTTTGGCAGGTCCCTGCTGTTCTGTTATGAAACTAGAATATCTTTTGCAGATTCTGGAAGTGATTGCGATCGCAAAGCTCTATTCGTTGCTTTGGAATCGACTTTTGAAAATGAGAGGGCGTAAAATTCCCCAAAAAAATTTGGCGACGATATCGAGCACATGCCTTCATAAAAGGGCTCTCCTGGCCAAATGGTTTAACTTTGGCAGGTCCCTGCTGTTCTGTTATGAAAGTAGACTTCGTGGGGCAGATTCTGGAAGTGATTGCGATCGCAAAGCTCTATTGGTTGCTTTGGAATCGGCTTTTGAAAAAAATTCTGTGAAAATCGCAAAAATTTTGGGTATCGAAATCGGGCAAAGTCTGCATAAAAGGGCTCTCCTGGCCAAATGGTTTAACTTTGGCAGGTCCCTGCTGTTCTGTTATGAAACTAGAATATCTTTTGCAGATTCTGGAAGTGATTGCGATCGCAAAGCTCTATTCGTTGCTTTGGAATCGACTTTTGAATATGAGAGGGCGTAAAATTCCCCAAAAAAATTTGGCGACGATATCGAGCACATGCCTTCATAAAAGGGCTCTCATGGCCAAATGGTTTAACTTTGGCAGGTCCCTGCTGTTCTGTTATGAAAGTAGACTTCGTGGGGCAGATTCTGGAAGTGATTGCGATCGCAAAGCTCTATTGGTTGCTTTGGAATCGGCTTTTGAAAAAAATTCTGTGAAAATCGCAAAAATTTTGGGTATCGAAATCGGGCAAAGTCTGCATAAAAGGGCTCTCCTGGCCAAATGGTTTAACTTTGGCAGGTCCCTGCTGTTCTGTTATGAAACTAGAATATCTTTTGCAGATTCTGGAAGTGATTGCGATCGCAAAGCTCTATTCGTTGCTTTGGAATCGACTTTTGAAAATGAGAGGGCGTAAAATTGACCAAAAAAATTTGGCGACGATATCGAGCACATGCCTTCATAAAAGGGCTCTCCTGGCCAAATGGTTTAACTTTGGCAGGTCCCTGCTGTTCTGTTATGAAAGTAGACTTCGTGGGGCAGATTCTGGAAGTGATTGCGATCGCAAAGCTCTATTGGTTGCTTTGGAATCGGCTTTTGAAAAAAATTCTGTGAAAATCGCAAAAATTTTGGGTATCGAAATCGGGCAAAGTCTGCATAAAAGGGCTCTCCTGGCCAAATGGTTTAACTTTGGCAGGTCCCTGCTGTTCTGTTATGAAACTAGAATATCTTTTGCAGATTCTGGAAGTGATTGCGATCGCAAAGCTCTATTCGTTGCTTTGGAATCGACTTTTGAAAATGAGAGGGCGTAAAATTCCCCAAAAAAATTTGGCGACGATATCGAGCACATGCCTTCATAAAAGGGCTCTCCTGGCCAAATGGTTTAACTTTGGCAGGTCCCTGCTGTTCTGTTATGAAAGTAGACTTCGTGGGGCAGATTCTGGAAGTGATTGCGATCGCAAAGCTCTATTGGTTGCTTTGGAATCGGCTTTTGAAAAAAATTCTGTGAAAATCGCAAAAATTTTGGGTATCGAAATCGGACAAAGTCTGCATAAAAGGGCTCTCCTGGCCAAATGGTTTAACTTTGGCAGGTCCCTGCTGTTCTGTTATGAAACTAGAATATCTTTTGCAGATTCTGGAAGTGATTGCGATCGCAAAGCTCTATTCGTTGCTTTGGAATCGACTTTTGAAAATGAGAGGGCGTAAAATTCCCCAAAAAAATTTGGCGACGATATCGAGCACATGCCTTCATAAAAGGGCTCTCCTGGCCAAATGGTTTAACTTTGGCAGGTCCCTGCTGTTCTGTTATGAAAGTAGACTTCGTGGGGCAGATTCTGGAAGTGATTGCGATCGGAAAGCTCTATTGGTTGCTTTGGAATCGGCTTTTGAAAAAAATTCTGTGAAAATCGCAAAAATTTTGGGTATCGAAATCGGGCAAAGTCTGCATAAAAGGGCTCTCCTGGCCAAATGGTTTAACTTTGGCAGGTCCCTGCTGTTCTGTTATGAAACTAGAATATCTTTTGCAGATTCTGGAAGTGATTGCGATCGCAAAGCTCTATTCGTTGCTTTGGAATCGACTTTTGAATATAAGAGGGCGTAAAATTCCCCAAAAAAATTTGGCGACGATATCGAGCACATGCCTTCATAAAAGGGCTCTCCTGGCCAAATGGTTTAACTTTGGCAGGTCCCTGCTGTTCTGTTATGAAAGTAGACTTCGTGGGGCAGATTCTGGAAGTGATTGCGATCGCAAAGCTCTATTGGTTGCTTTGGAATCGGCTTTTGAAAAAAATTCTGTGAAAATCGCAAAAATTTTGGGTATCGAAATCGGGCAAAGTCTGCATAAAAGGGCTCTCCTGGCCAAATGGTTTAACTTTGGCAGGTCCCTGCTGTTCTGTTATGAAACTAGAATATCTTTTGCAGATTCTGGAAGTGATTGCGATCGCAAAGCTCTATTCGTTGCTTTGGAATCGACTTTTGAAAATGAGAGGGCGTAAAATTCCCCAAAAAAATTTGGCGACGATATCGAGCACATGCCTTCATAAAAGGGCTCTCCTGGCCAAATGGTTTAACTTTGGCAGGTCCCTGCTGTTCTGTTATGAAAGTAGACTTCGTGGGGCAGATTCTGGAAGTGATTGCGATCGCAAAGCTCTATTGGTTGCTTTGGAATCGGCTTTTGAAAAAAATTCTGTGAAAATCGAAAAAATTTTGGGTATCGAAATCGGGCAAAGTCTGCATAAAAGGGCTCTCCTGGCCAAATGGTTTAACTTTGGCAGGTCCCTGCTGTTCTGTTATGAAACTAGAATATCTTTTGCAGATTCTGGAAGTGATTGCGATCGCAAAGCTCTATTCGTTGCTTTGGAATCGACTTTTGAAAATGAGAGGGCGTAAAATTCCCCAAAAAAATTTGGCGACGATATCGAGCACATGCCTTCATAAAAGGGCTCTCCTGGCCAAATGGTTTAACTTTGGCAGGTCCCTGCTGTTCTGTTATGAAAGTAGACTTCGTGGGGCAGATTCTGGAAGTGATTGCGATCGCAAAGCTCTATTGGTTGCTTTGGAATCGGCTTTTGAAAAAAATTCTGTGAAAATCGCAAAAATTTTGGGTATCGAAATCGGGCAAAGTCTGCATAAAAGGGTTCTCCTGGCCAAATGGTTTTACTTTGGCAGGTCCCTGCTGTTCTGTTATGAAACTAGAATATCTTTTGCAGATTCTGGAAGTGATTGCGATCGCAAAGCTCTATTCGTTGCTTTGGAATCGACTTTTGAAAATGAGAGGGCGTAAAATTCCCCAAAAAATTTGGCGACGATATCGAGCACATGCCTTCATAAAAGGGCTCTCCTGGCCAAATGGTTTAACTTTGGCAGGTCCCTGCTGTTCTGTTATGAAAGTAGACTTCGTGGGGCAGATTCTGGAAGTGATTGCGATCGCAAAGCTCTATTGGTTGCTTTGGAATCGGCTTTTGAAAAAAATTCTGTGAAAATCGCAAAAATTTTGGGTATCGAAATCGGGCAAAGTCTGCATAAAAGGGCTCTCCTGGCCAAATGGTTTAACTTTGGCAGGTCCCTGCTGTTCTGTTATGAAACTAGAATATCTTTTGCAGATTCTGGAAGTGATTGCGATCGCAAAGCTCTATTCGTTGCTTTGGAATCGACTTTTGAAAATGAGAGGGCGTAAAATTCCCCAAAAAAATTTGGCGACGATATCGAGCACATGCCTTCATAAAAGGGCTCTCCTGGCCAAATGGTTTAATTTTGGCAGGTCCCTGCTGTTCTGTTATGAAAGTAGACTTCGTGGGGCAGATTCTGGAAGTGATTGCGATCGCAAAGCTCTATTGGTTGCTTTGGAATCGGCTTTTGAAAAAAATTCTGTGAAAATCGCAAAAATTTTGGGTATCGAAATCGGGCAAAGTCTGCATAAAAGGGCTCTCCTGGCCAAATGGTTTAACTTTGGCAGGTCCCTGCTGTTCTGTTATGAAACTAGAATATCTTTTGCAGATTCTGGAAGTGATTGCGATCGCAAAGCTCTATTCGTTGCTTTGGAATCGACTTTTGAAAATGAGAGGGCGTAAAATTCCCCAAAAAAATTTGGCGACGATATCGAGCACATGCCTTCATAAAAGGGCTCTCCTGGCCAAATGGTTTAACTTTGGCAGGTCCCTGCTGTTCTGATATGAAAGTAGACTTCGTGGGGCAGATTCTGGAAGTGATTGCGATCGCAAAGCTCTATTGGTTGCTTTGGAATCGGCTTTTGAAAAAAATTCTGTGAAAATCGCAAAAATTTTGGGTATCGAAATCGGGCAAAGTCTGCATAAAAGGGCTCTCCTGGCCAAATGGTTTAACTTTGGCAGGTCCCTGCTGTTCTGTTATGAAACTAGAATATCTTTTGCAGATTCTGGAAGTGATTGCGATCGCAAAGCTCTATTCGTTGCTTTGGAATCGACTTTTGAAAATGAGAGGGCGTAAAATTCCCCAAAAAAATTTGGCGACGATATCGAGCACATGCCTTCATAAAAGGGCTCTCCTGGCCAAATGGTTTAACTTTGGCAGGTCCCTGCTGTTCTGTTATGAAAGTAGACTTCGTGGGGCAGATTCTGGAAGTGATTGCGATCGCAAAGCTCTATTGGTTGCTTTGGAATCGGCTTTTGAAAAAAATTCTGTGAAAATCGCAAAAATTTTGGGTATCGAAATCGGGCAAAGTCTGCATAAAAGGGCTCTCCTGGCCAAATGGTTTAACTTTGGCAGGTCCCTGCTGTTCTGTTATGAAACTAGAATATCTTTTGCAGATTCTGGAAGTGATTGCGATCGCAAAGCTCTATTCGTTGCTTTGGAATCGACTTTTGAAAATGAGAGGGCGTAAAATTCCCCAAAAAAATTTGGCGACGATATCGAGCACATGCCTTCATAAAAGGGCTCTCCCGGCCAAATGGTTTAACTTTGGCAGGTTCCTGCTGTTCTGTTATGAAAGTAGACTTCGTGGGGCAGATTCTGGAAGTGATTGCGATCGCAAAGCTCTATTGGTTGCTTTGGAAACGGCTTTTGAAAAAAATTCTGTGAAAATCGCAAAAATTTTGGGTATCGAAATCGGGCAAAGTCTGCATAAAAGGGCTCTCCTGGCCAAATGGTTTAACTTTGGCAGGTCCCTGCTGTTCTGTTATGAAACTAAAATATCTTTTGCAGATTCTGGAAGTGATTGCGATCGCAAAGCTCTATTCGTTGCTTTGGAATCGACTTTTGAAAATGAGAGGGCGTAAAATTCCCCAAAAAAATTTGGCGACGATATCGAGCACATGCCTTCATAAAAGGGCTCTCCTGGCCAAATGGTTTAACTTTGGCAGGTCCCTGCTGTTCTGTTATGAAAGTAGACTTCGTGGGGCAGATTCTGGAAGTGATTGCTATCGCAAAGCTCTATTGGTTGCTTTGGAATCGGCTTTTGAAAAAAATTCTGTGAAAATCGCAAAAATTTTGGGTATCGAAATCGGGCAAAGTCTGCATAAAAGGGCTCTCCTGGCCAAATGGTTTACCTTTGGCAGGTCCCTGCTGTTCTGTTATGAAACTAGAATATCTTTTGCAGATTCTGGAAGTGATTGCGATCGCAAAGCTCTATTCGTTGCTTTGGAATCGACTTTTGAAAATGAGAGGGCGTAAAATTCCCCAAAAAAATTTGGCGACGATATCGAGCACATGCCTTCATAAAAGGGCTCTCCTGGCCAAATGGTTTAACTTTGGCAGGTCCCTGCTGTTCTGTTATGAAAGTAGACTTCGTGGGGCAGATTCTGGAAGTGATTGCGATCGCAAAGCTCTATTGGTTGCTTTGGAATCGGCTTTTGAAAAAAATTCTGTGAAAATCGCAAAAATTTTGGGTATCGAAATCGGGCAAAGTCTGCATAAAAGGGCTCTCCTGGCCAAATGGTTTAACTTTGGCAGGTCCCTGCTGTTCTGTTATGAAACTAGAATATCTTTTGCAGATTCTGGAAGTGATTGCGATCGCAAAGCTCTATTCGTTGATTGGAATCGACTTTTGAAAATGAGAGGGCGTAAAATTCCCCAAAAAAATTTGGCGACGATATCGAGCACATGCCTTCATAAAAGGGCTCTCCTGGCCAAATGGTTTAACTTTGGCAGGTCCCTGCTGTTCTGTTATGAAAGTAGACTTCGTGGGGCAGATTCTGGAAGTGATTGCGATCGCAAAGCTCTATTGGTTGCTTTGGAATCGGCTTTTGAAAAAAATTCTGTGAAAATCGCAAAAATTTTGGGTATCGAAATCGGGCAAAGTCTGCATAAAAGGGCTCTCCTGGCCAAATGGTTTAACTTTGGCAGGTCCCTGCTGTTCTGTTATGAAACTAGAATATCTTTTGCAGATTCTGGAAGTGATTGCGATCGCAAAGCTCTATTCGTTGCTTTGGAATCGACTTTTGAAAATGAGAGGGCGTAAAATTCCCCAAAAAAAATTTGGCGACGATATCGAGCACATGCCTTCATAAAAGGGCTCTCCTGGCCAAATGGTTTAACTTTGGCAGGTCCCTGCTGTTCTGTTATGAAAGTAGACTTCGTGGGGCAGATTCTGGAAGTGATTGCGATCGCAAAGCTCTATTGGTTGCTTTGGAATCGGCTTTTGAAAAAAATTCTGTGAAAATCGCAAAAATTTTGGGTATCGAAATCGGGCAAAGTCTGCATAAAAGGGCTCTCCTGGCCAAATGGTTTAACTTTGGCAGGTCCCTGCTGTTCTGTTATGAAACTAGAATATCTTTTGCAGATTCTGGAAGTGATTGCGATCGCAAAGCTCTATTCGTTGCTTTGGAATCGACTTTTGAAAATGAGAGGGCGTAAAATTCCCCAAAAAAATTTGGCGACGATATCGAGCACATGCCTTCATAAAAGGGCTCTCCTGGCCAAATGGTTTAACTTTGGCAGGTCCCTGCTGTTCTGTTATGAAAGTAGACTTCGTGGGGCAGATTCTGGAAGTGATTGCGATCGCAAAGCTCTATTGGTTGCTTTGGAATCGGCTTTTGAAAAAAATTCTGTGAAAATCGCAAAAATTTTGGGTATCGAAATCGGGCAAAGTCTGCATAAAAGGGCTCTCCTGGCCAAATGGTTTAACTTTGGCAGGTCCCTGCTGTTCTGTTATGAAACTAGAATATCTTTTGCAGATTCCGGAAGTGATTGCGATCGCAAAGCTCTATTCGTTGCTTTGGAATCGACTTTTGAAAATGAGAGGGCGTAAAATTCCCCAAAAAAATTTGGCGACGATATCGAGCACATGCCTTCATAAAAGGGCTCTCCTGGCCAAATGGTTTAACTTTGGCAGGTCCTTGCTGTTCTGTTATGAAAGTAGACTTCGTGGGGCAGATTCTGGAAGTGATTGCGATCGCAAAGCTCTATTGGTTGCTTTGGAATCGGCTTTTGAAAAAAATTCTGTGAAAATCGCAAAAATTTTGGGTATCGAAATCGGGCAAAGTCTGCATAAAAGGGCTCTCGTGGCCAAATGGTTTAACTTTGGCAGGTCCCTGCTGTTCTGTTATGAAACTAGAATATCTTTTGCAGATTCTGGAAGTGATTGCGATCGCAAAGCTCTATTCGTTGCTTTGGAATCGACTTTTGAAAATGAGAGGGCGTAAAATTCCCAAAAAAAATTTGGCGACGATATCGAGCACATGCCTTCATAAAAGGGCTCTCCTGGCCAAATGGTTTAACTTTGGCAGGTCCCTGCTGTTCTGTTATGAAAGTAGACTTCGTGGGGCAGATTCTGGAAGTGATTGCGATCGCAAAGCTCTATTGGTTGCTTTGGAATCGGCTTTTGAAAAAAATTCTGTGAAAATCGCAAAAATTTTGGGTATCGAAATCGGGCAAAGTCTGCATAAAAGGGCTCTCCTGGCCAAATAGTTTAACTTTGGCAGGTCCCTGCTGTTCTGTTATGAAACTAGAATATCTTTTGCAGATTCTGGAAGTGATTGCGATCGCAAAGCTCTATTCGTTGCTTTGGAATCGACTTTTGAAAATGAGAGGGCGTAAAATTCCCCAAAAAAATTTGGCGACGATATCGAGCACATGCCTTCATAAAAGGGCTCTCCTGGCCAAATGGTTTAACTTTGGCAGGTCCCTGCTGTTCTGTTATGAAAGTAGACTTCGTGGGGCAGATTCTGGAAGTGATTGCGATCGCAAAGCTCTATTGGTTGCTTTGGAATCGGCTTTTGAAAAAAATTCTGTGAAAATCGCAAAAATTTTGGGTATCGAAATCGGGCAAAGTCTGCATAAAAGGGCTCTCGTGGCCAAATGGTTTAACTTTGGCAGGTCCCTGCTGTTCTGTTATGAAACTAGAATATCTTTTGCAGATTCTGGAAGTGATTGCGATCGCAAAGCTCTATTCGTTGCTTTGGAATCGACTTTTGAAAATGAGAGGGCGTAAAATTCCCCAAAAAAATTTGGCGACGATATCGAGCACATGCCTTCATAAAAGGGCTCTCCTGGCCAAATGGTTTAACTTTGGCAGGTCCCTGCTGTTCTGTTATGAAACTAGAATATCTTTTGCAGATTCTGGAAGTGATTGCGATCGCAAAGCTCTATTCGTTGCTTTGGAATCGACTTTTGAAAATGAGAGGGCGTAAAATTCCCCAAAAAAATTTGGCGACGATATCGAGCACATGCCTTCATAAAAGGGCTCTCCTGGCCAAATGGTTTAACTTTGGCAGGTCCCTGCTGTTCTGTTATGAAAGTAGACTTCGTGGGGCAGATTCTGGAAGTGATTGCGATCGCAAAGCTCTATTGGTTGCTTTGGAATCGGCTTTTGAAAAAAATTCTGTGAAAATCGCAAAAATTTTGGGTATCGAAATCGGGCAAAGTCTGCATAAAAGGGCTCTCCTGGCCAAATGGTTTAACTTTGGCAGGTCCCTGCTGTTCTGTTATGAAACTAGAATATCTTTTGCAGATTCTGGAAGTGATTGCGATCGCAAAGCTCTATTCGTTGCTTTGGAATCGACTTTTGAAAATGAGAGGGCGTAAAATTCCCCAAAAAAATTTGGCGACGATATCGAGCACATGCCTTCATAAAAGGGCTCTCCTGGCCAAATGGTTTAACTTTGGCAGGTCCCTGCTGTTCTGTTATGAAAGTAGACTTCGTGGGGCAGATTCTGGAAGTGATTGCGATCGCAAAGCTCTATTGGTTGCTTTGGAATCGGCTTTTGAAAAAAATTCTGTGAAAATCGCAAAAATTTTGGGTATCGAAATCGGGCAAAGTCTGCATAAAAGGGCTCTCCTGGCCAAATGGTTTAACTTTGGCAGGTCCCTGCTGTTCTGTTATGAAACTAGAATATCTTTTGCAGATTCTGGAAGTGATTGCGATCGCAAAGCTCTATTCGTTGCTTTGGAATCGACTTTTGAAAATGAGAGGGCGTAAAATTCCCCAAAAAAATTTGGCGACGATATCGAGCACATGCCTTCATAAAAGGGCTCTCCTGGCCAAATGGTTTAACTTTGGCAGGTCCCTGCTGTTCTGTTATGAAAGTAGACTTCGTGGGGCAGATTCTGGAAGTGATTGCGATCGCAAAGCTCTATTGGTTGCTTTGGAATCGGCTTTTGAAAAAAATTCTGTGAAAATCGCAAAAATTTTGGGTATCGAAATCGGGCAAAGTCTGCATAAAAGGGCTCTCCTGGCCAAATGGTTTAACTTTGGCAGGTCCCTGCTGTTCTGTTATGAAACTAGAATATCTTTTGCAGATTCTGGAAGTGATTGCGATCGCAAAGCTCTATTCGTTGCTTTGGAATCGACTTTTGAAAATGAGAGGGCGTAAAATTCCCCAAAAAAAATTTGGCGACGATATCGAGCACATGCCTTCATAAAAGGGCTCTCCTGGCCAAATGGTTTAACTTTGGCAGGTCCCTGCTGTTCTGTTATGAAAGTAGACTTCGTGGGGCAGATTCTGGAAGTGATTGCGATCGCAAAGCTCTATTGGTTGCTTTGGAATCGGCTTTTGAAAAAAATTCTGTGAAAATCGCAAAAATTTTGGGTATCGAAATCGGGCAAAGTCTGCATAAAAGGGCTCTCCTGGCCAAATGGTTTAACTTTGGCAGGTCCCTGCTGTTCTGTTATGAAACTAGAATATCTTTTGCAGATTCTGGAAGTGATTGCGATCGCAAAGCTCTATTCGTTGCTTTGGAATCGACTTTTGAAAATGAGAGGGCGTAAAATTCCCCAAAAAAATTTGGCGACGATATCGAGCACATGCCTTCATAAAAGGGCTCTCCTGGCCAAATGGTTTAACTTTGGCAGGTCCCTGCTGTTCTGTTATGAAAGTAGACTTCGTGGGGCAGATTTTGGAAGTGATTGCGATCGCAAAGCTCTATTGGTTGCTTTGGAATCGGCTTTTGAAAAAAATTCTGTGAAAATCGCAAAAATTTTGGGTATCGAAATCGGGCAAAGTCTGCATAAAAGGGCTCTCCTGGCCAAATGGTTTAACTTTGGCAGGTCCCTGCTGTTCTGTTATGAAACTAGAATATCTTTTGCAGATTCTGGAAGTGATTGCGATCGCAAAGCTCTATTCGTTGCTTTGGAATCGACTTTTGAAAATGAGAGGGCGTAAAATTCCCCAAAAAAATTTGGCGACGATATCGAGCACATGCCTTCATAAAAGGGCTCTCCTGGCCAAATGGTTTAACTTTGGCAGGTCCTTGCTGTTCTGTTATGAAAGTAGACTTCGTGGGGCAGATTCTGGAAGTGATTGCGATCGCAAAGCTCTATTGGTTGCTTTGGAATCGGCTTTTGAAAAAAATTCTGTGAAAATCGCAAAAATTTTGGGTATCGAAATCGGGCAAAGTCTGCATAAAAGGGCTCTCGTGGCCAAATGGTTTAACTTTGGCAGGTCCCTGCTGTTCTGTTATGAAACTAGAATATCTTTTGCAGATTCTGGAAGTGATTGCGATCGCAAAGCTCTATTCGTTGCTTTGGAATCGACTTTTATAATTGAGAGGGCGTAAAATTCCCCAAAAAAATTTGGCGACGATATCGAGCACATGCCTTCATAAAAGGGCTCTCCTGGCCAAATGGTTTAACTTTGGCAGGTCCCTGCTGTTCTGTTATGAAAGTAGACTTCGTGGGGCAGATTCTGGAAGTGATTGCGATCGCAAAGCTCTATTGGTTCCTTTGGAATCGGCTTTTGAAAAAAATTCTGTGAAAATCGCAAAAATTTTGGGTATCGAAATCGGGCAAAGTCTGCATAAAAGGGCTCTCCTGGCCAAATGGTTTAACTTTGGCAGGTCCCTGCTGTTCTGTTATGAAACTAGAATATCTTTTGCAGATTCTGGAAGTGATTGCGATCGCAAAGCTCTATTCGTTGCTTTGGAATCGACTTTTGAAAATGAGAGGGCGTAAAATTCCCCAAAAAAATTTGGCGACGATATCGAGCACATGCCTTCATAAAAGGGCTCTCCTGGCCAAATGGTTTAACTTTGGCAGGTCCCTGCTGTTCTGTTATGAAAGTAGACTTCGTGGGGCAGATTCTGGAAGTGATTGCGATCGCAAAGCTCTATTGGTTGCTTTGGAATCGGCTTTTGAAAAAAATTCTGTGAAAATCGCAAAAATTTTGGGTATCGAAATCGGGCAAAGTCTGCATAAAAGGGCTCTCCTGGCCAAATGGTTTAACTTTGGCAGGTCCCTGCTGTTCTGTTATGAAACTAGAATATCTTTTGCAGATTCTGGAAGTGATTGCGATCGCAAAGCTCTATTCGTTGCTTTGGAATCGACTTTTGAAAATGAGAGGGCGTAAAATTCCCCAAAAAAATTTGGCGACGATATCGAGCACATGCCTTCATAAAAGGGCTCTCCTGGCCAAATGGTTTAACTTTGGCAGGTCCCTGCTGTTCTGTTATGAAAGTAGACTTCGTGGGGCAGATTCTGGAAGTGATTGCGATCGCAAAGCTCTATTGGTTGCTTTGGAATCAGCTTTTGAAAAAAATTCTGTGAAAATCGCAAAAATTTTGGGTATCGAAATCGGGCAAAGTCTGCATAAAAGGGCTCTCCTGGCCAAATGGTTTAACTTTGGCAGGTCCCTGCTGTTCTGTTATGAAACTAGAATATCTTTTGCAGATTCTGGAAGTGATTGCGATCGCAAAGCTCTATTCGTTGCTTTGGAATCGACTTTTGAAAATGAGAGGGCGTAAAATTCCCCAAAAAAATTTGGCGACGATATCGAGCACATGCCTTCATAAAAGGGCTCTCCTGGCCAAATGGTTTAACTTTGGCAGGTCCCTGCTGTTCTGTTATGAAAGTAGACTTCGTGGGGCAGATTCTGGAAGTGATTGCGATCGCAAAGCTCTATTGGTTGCTTTGGAATCGGCTTTTGAAAAAAATTCTGTGAAAATCGCAAAAATTTTGGGTATCGAAATCGGGCAAAGTCTGCATAAAAGGGCTCTCCTGGCCAAATGGTTTAACTTTGGCAGGTCCCTGCTGTTCTGTTATGAAACTAGAATATCTTTTGCAGATTCTGGAAGTGATTGCGATCGCAAAGCTCTATTCGTTGCTTTGGAATCGACTTTTGAAAATGAGAGGGCGTAAAATTCCCCAAAAAAATTTGGCGACGATATCGAGCACATGCCTTCATAAAAGGGCTCTCCTGGCCAAATGGTTTAACTTTGGCAGGTCCCTGCTGTTCTGTTATGAAAGTAGACTTCGTGGGGCAGATTCTGGAAGTGATTGCGATCGCAAAGCTCTATTGGTTGCTTTGGAATCGGCTTTTGAAAAAAATTCTGTGAAAATCGCAAAAATTTTGGGTATCGAAATCGGGCAAAGTCTGCATAAAAGGGCTCTCCTGGCCAAATGGTTTAACTTTGGCAGGTCCCTGCTGTTCTGTTATGAAACTAGAATATCTTTTGCAGATTCTGGAAGTGATTGCGATCGCAAAGCTCTATTCGTTGCTTTGGAATCGACTTTTGAAAATGAGAGGGCGTAAAATTCCCCAAAAAAAATTTGGCGACGATATCGAGCACATGCCTTCATAAAAGGGCTCTCCTGGCCAAATGGTTTAACTTTGGCAGGTCCCTGCTGTTCTGTTATGAAAGTAGACTTCGTGGGGCAGATTCTGGAAGTGATTGCGATCGCAAAGCTCTATTGGTTGCTTTGGAATCGGCTTTTGAAAAAAATTCTGTGAAAATCGCAAAAATTTTGGGTATCGAAATCGGGCAAAGTCTGCATAAAAGGGCTCTCCTGGCCAAATGGTTTAACTTTGGCAGGTCCCTGCTGTTCTGTTATGAAACTAGAATATCTTTTGCAGATTCTGGAAGTGATTGCGATCGCAAAGCTCTATTCGTTGCTTTGGAATCGACTTTTGAAAATGAGAGGGCGTAAAATTCCCCAAAAAAATTTGGCGACGATATCGAGCACATGCCTTCATAAAAGGGCTCTCCTGGCCAAATGGTTTAACTTTGGCAGGTCCCTGCTGTTCTGTTATGAAAGTAGACTTCGTGGGGCAGATTTTGGAAGTGATTGCGATCGCAAAGCTCTATTGGTTGCTTTGGAATCGGCTTTTGAAAAAAATTCTGTGAAAATCGCAAAAATTTTGGGTATCGAAATCGGGCAAAGTCTGCATAAAAGGGCTCTCCTGGCCAAATGGTTTAACTTTGGCAGGTCCCTGCTGTTCTGTTATGAAACTAGAATATCTTTTGCAGATTCTGGAAGTGATTGCGATCGCAAAGCTCTATTCGTTGCTTTGGAATCGACTTTTGAAAATGAGAGGGCGTAAAATTCCCCAAAAAAATTTGGCGACGATATCGAGCACATGCCTTCATAAAAGGGCTCTCCTGGCCAAATGGTTTAACTTTGGCAGGTCCTTGCTGTTCTGTTATGAAAGTAGACTTCGTGGGGCAGATTCTGGAAGTGATTGCGATCGCAAAGCTCTATTGGTTGCTTTGGAATTGGCTTTTGAAAAAAATTCTGTGAAAATCGCAAAAATTTTGGGTATCGAAATCGGGCAAAGTCTGCATAAAAGGGCTCTCGTGGCCAAATGGTTTAACTTTGGCAGGTCCCTGCTGTTCTGTTATGAAACTAGAATATCTTTTGCAGATTCTGGAAGTGATTGCGATCGCAAAGCTCTATTCGTTGCTATGGAATCGACTTTTATAATTGAGAGGGCGTAAAATTCCCCAAAAAAATTTGGCGACGATATCGAGCACATGCCTTCATAAAAGGGCTCTCCTGGCCAAATGGTTTAACTTTGGCAGGTCCCTGCTGTTCTGTTATGAAAGTAGACTTCGTGGGGCAGATTCTGGAAGTGATTGCGATCGCAAAGCTCTATTGGTTGCTTTGGAATCGGCTTTTGAAAAAAATTCTGTGAAAATCGCAAAAATTTTGGGTATCGAAATCGGGCAAAGTCTGCATAAAAGGGCTCTCCTGGCCAAATAGTTTAACTTTGGCAGGTCCCTGCTGTTCTGTTATGAAACTAGAATATCTTTTGCAGATTCTGGAAGTGATTGCGATCGCAAAGCTCTATTCGTTGCTTTGGAATCGACTTTTGAAAATGAGAGGGCGTAAAATTCCCCAAAAAAATTTGGCGACGATATCGAGCACATGCCTTCATAAAAGGGCTCTCCTGGCCAAATGGTTTAACTTTGGCAGGTCCCTGCTGTTCTGTTATGAAAGTAGACTTCGTGGGGCAGATTCTGGAAGTGATTGCGATCGCAAAGCTCTATTGGTTGCTTTGGAATCGGCTTTTGAAAAAAATTCTGTGAAAATCGCAAAAATTTTGGGTATCGAAATCGGGCAAAGTCTGCATAAAAGGGCTCTCGTGGCCAAATGGTTTAACTTTGGCAGGTCCCTGCTGTTCTGTTATGAAACTAGAATATCTTTTGCAGATTCTGGAAGTGATTGCGATCGCAAAGCTCTATTCGTTGCTTTGGAATCGACTTTTGAAAATGAGAGGGCGTAAAATTCCCCAAAAAAATTTGGCGACGATATCGAGCACATGCCTTCATAAAAGGGCTCTCCTGGCCAAATGGTTTAACTTTGGCAGGTCCCTGCTGTTCTGTTATGAAAGTAGACTTCGTGGGGCAGATTCTGGAAGTGATTGCGATCGCAAAGCTCTATTGGTTCCTTTGGAATCGGCTTTTGAAAAAAATTCTGTGAAAATCGCAAAAATTTTGGGTATCGAAATCGGGCAAAGTCTGCATAAAAGGGCTCTCCTGGCCAAATGGTTTAACTTTGGCAGGTCCCTGCTGTTCTGTTATGAAACTAGAATATCTTTTGCAGATTCTGGAAGTGATTGCGATCGCAAAGCTCTATTCGTTGCTTTGGAATCGACTTTTGAAAATGAGAGGGCGTAAAATTCCCCAAAAAAATTTGGCGACGATATCGAGCACATGCCTTCATAAAAGGGCTCTCCTGGCCAAATGGTTTAACTTTGGCAGGTCCCTGCTGTTCTGTTATGAAAGTAGACTTCGTGGGGCAGATTCTGGAAGTGATTGCGATCGCAAAGCTCTATTGGTTGCTTTGGAATCGGCTTTTGAAAAAAATTCTGTGAAAATCGCAAAAATTTTGGGTATCGAAATCGGGCAAAGTCTGCATAAAAGGGCTCTCCTGGCCAAATGGTTTAACTTTGGCAGGTCCCTGCTGTTCTGTTATGAAACTAGAATATCTTTTGCAGATTCTGGAAGTGATTGCGATCGCAAAGCTCTATTCGTTGCTTTGGAATCGACTTTTGAAAATGAGAGGGCGTAAAATTCCCCAAAAAAATTTGGCGACGATATCGAGCACATGCCTTCATAAAAGGGCTCTCCTGGCCAAATGGTTTAACTTTGGCAGGTCCCTGCTGTTCTGTTATGAAAGTAGACTTCGTGGGGCAGATTCTGGAAGTGATTGCGATCGCAAAGCTCTATTGGTTGCTTTGGAATCGGCTTTTGAAAAAAATTCTGTGAAAATCGCAAAAATTTTGGGTATCGAAATCGGGCAAAGTCTGCATAAAAGGGCTCTCCTGGCCAAATGGTTTAACTTTGGCAGGTCCCTGCTGTTCTGTTATGAAACTAGAATATCTTTTGCAGATTCTGGAAGTGATTGCGATCGCAAAGCTCTATTCGTTGCTTTGGAATCGACTTTTGAAAATGAGAGGGCGTAAAATTCCCCAAAAAAATTTGGCGACGATATCGAGCACATGCCTTCATAAAAGGGCTCTCCTGGCCAAATGGTTTAACTTTGGCAGGTCCCTGCTGTTCTGTTATGAAAGTAGACTTCGTGGGGCAGATTCTGGAAGTGATTGCGATCGCAAAGCTCTATTGGTTGCTTTGGAATCGGCTTTTGAAAAAAATTCTGTGAAAATCGCAAAAATTTTGGGTATCGAAATCGGGCAAAGTCTGCATAAAAGGGCTCTCCTGGCCAAATGGTTTAACTTTGGCAGGTCCCTGCTGTTCTGTTATGAAACTAGAATATCTTTTGCAGATTCTGGAAGTGATTGCGATCGCAAAGCTCTATTCGTTGCTTTGGAATCGACTTTTGAAAATGAGAGGGCGTAAAATTCCCCAAAAAAATTTGGCGACGATATCGAGCACATGCCTTCATAAAAGGGCTCTCCTGGCCAAATGGTTTAACTTTGGCAGGTCCCTGCTGTTCTGTTATGAAAGTAGACTTCGTGGGGCAGATTCTGGAAGTGATTGCGATCGCAAAGCTCTATTGGTTCCTTTGGAATCGGCTTTTGAAAAAAATTCTGTGAAAATCGCAAAAATTTTGGGTATCGAAATCGGGCAAAGTCTGCATAAAAGGGCTCTCCTGGCCAAATGGTTTAACTTTGGCAGGTCCCTGCTGTTCTGTTATGAAACTAGAATATCTTTTGCAGATTCTGGAAGTGATTGCGATCGCAAAGCTCTATTCGTTGCTTTGGAATCGACTTTTGAAAATGAGAGGGCGTAAAATTCCCCAAAAAAATTTGGCGACGATATCGAGCACATGCCTTCATAAAAGGGCTCTCCTGGCCAAATGGTTTAACTTTGGCAGGTCCCTGCTGTTCTGTTATGAAAGTAGACTTCGTGGGGCAGATTCTGGATTGCGATCGCAAAGCTCTATTGGTTGCTTTGGAATCGGCTTTTGAAAAAAATTCTGTGAAAATCGCAAAAATTTTGGGTATCGAAATCGGGCAAAGTCTGCATAAAAGGGCTCTCCTGGCCAAATGGTTTAACTTTGGCAGGTCCCTGCTGTTCTGTTATGAAACTAGAATATCTTTTGCAGATTCTGGAAGTGATTGCGATCGCAAAGCTCTATTCGTTGCTTTGGAATCGACTTTTGAAAATGAGAGGGCGTAAAATTCCCCAAAAAAATTTGGCGACGATATCGAGCACATGCCTTCATAAAAGGGCTCTCCTGGCCAAATGGTTTAACTTTGGCAGGTCCCTGCTGTTCTGTTATGAAAGTAGACTTCGTGGGGCAGATTCTGGAAGTGATTGCGATCGCAAAGCTCTATTGGTTGCTTTGGAATCGGCTTTTGAAAAAAATTCTGTGAAAATCGCAAAAATTTTGGGTATCGAAATCGGGCAAAGTCTGCATAAAAGGGCTCTCCTGGCCAAATGGTTTAACTTTGGCAGGTCCCTGCTGTTCTGTTATGAAACTAGAATATCTTTTGCAGATTCTGGAAGTGATTGCGATCGCAAAGCTCTATTCGTTGCTTTGGAATCGACTTTTGAAAATGAGAGGGCGTAAAATTCCCCAAAAAAATTTGGCGACGATATCGAGCACATGCCTTCATAAAAGGGCTCTCCTGGCCAAATGGTTTAACTTTGGCAGGTCCCTGCTGTTCTGTTATGAAAGTAGACTTCGTGGGGCAGATTCTGGAAGTGATTGCGATCGCAAAGCTCTATTGGTTGCTTTGGAATCGGCTTTTGAAAAAAATTCTGTGAAAATCGCAAAAATTTTGGGTATCGAAATCGGGCAAAGTCTGCATAAAAGGGCTCTCCTGGCCAAATGGTTTAACTTTGGCAGGTCCCTGCTGTTCTGTTATGAAACTAGAATATCTTTTGCAGATTCTGGAAGTGATTGCGATCGCAAAGCTCTATTCGTTGCTTTGGAATCGACTTTTGAAAATGAGAGGGCGTAAAATTCCCCAAAAAAATTTGGCGACGATATCGAGCACATGCCTTCATAAAAGGGCTCTCCTGGCCAAATGGTTTAACTTTGGCAGGTCCCTGCTGTTCTGTTATGAAAGTAGACTTCGTGGGGCAGATTCTGGAAGTGATTGCGATCGCAAAGCTCTATTGGTTGCTTTGGAATCGGCTTTTGAAAAAAATTCTGTGAAAATCGCAAAAATTTTGGGTATCGAAATCGGGCAAAGTCTGCATAAAAGGGCTCTCGTGGCCAAATGGTTTAACTTTGGCAGGTCCCTGCTGTTCTGTTATGAAACTAGAATATCTTTTGCAGATTCTGGAAGTGATTGCGATCGCAAAGCTCTATTCGTTGCTTTGGAATCGACTTTTGAAAATGAGAGGGCGTAAAATTCCCCAAAAAAATTTGGCGACGATATCGAGCACATGCCTTCATAAAAGGGCTCTCCTGGCCAAATGGTTTAACTTTGGCAGGTCCCTGCTGTTCTGTTATGAAAGTAGACTTCGTGGGGCAGATTCTGGAAGTGATTGCGATCGCAAAGCTCTATTGGTTCCTTTGGAATCGGCTTTTGAAAAAAATTCTGTGAAAATCGCAAAAATTTTGGGTATCGAAATCGGGCAAAGTCTGCATAAAAGGGCTCTCCTGGCCAAATGGTTTAACTTTGGCAGGTCCCTGCTGTTCTGTTATGAAACTAGAATATCTTTTGCAGATTCTGGAAGTGATTGCGATCGCAAAGCTCTATTCGTTGCTTTGGAATCGACTTTTGAAAATGAGAGGGCGTAAAATTCCCCAAAAAAATTTGGCGACGATATCGAGCACATGCCTTCATAAAAGGGCTCTCCTGGCCAAATGGTTTAACTTTGGCAGGTCCCTGCTGTTCTGTTATGAAAGTAGACTTCGTGGGGCAGATTCTGGAAGTGATTGCGATCGCAAAGCTCTATTGGTTGCTTTGGAATCGGCTTTTGAAAAAAATTCTGTGAAAATCGCAAAAATTTTGGGTATCGAAATCGGGCAAAGTCTGCATAAAAGGGCTCTCCTGGCCAAATGGTTTAACTTTGGCAGGTCCCTGCTGTTCTGTTATGAAACTAGAATATCTTTTGCAGATTCTGGAAGTGATTGCGATCGCAAAGCTCTATTCGTTGCTTTGGAATCGACTTTTGAAAATGAGAGGGCGTAAAATTCCCCAAAAAAATTTGGCGACGATATCGAGCACATGCCTTCATAAAAGGGCTCTCCTGGCCAAATGGTTTAACTTTGGCAGGTCCCTGCTGTTCTGTTATGAAAGTAGACTTCGTGGGGCAGATTCTGGAAGTGATTGCGATCGCAAAGCTCTATTGGTTGCTTTGGAATCGGCTTTTGAAAAAAATTCTGTGAAAATCGCAAAAATTTTGGGTATCGAAATCGGGCAAAGTCTGCATAAAAGGGCTCTCCTGGCCAAATGGTTTAACTTTGGCAGGTCCCTGCTGTTCTGTTATGAAACTAGAATATCTTTTGCAGATTCTGGAAGTGATTGCGATCGCAAAGCTCTATTCGTTGCTTTGGAATCGACTTTTGAAAATGAGAGGGCGTAAAATTCCCCAAAAAAATTTGGCGACGATATCGAGCACATGCCTTCATAAAAGGGCTCTCCTGGCCAAATGGTTTAACTTTGGCAGGTCCTGCTGTTCTGTTATGAAAGTAGACTTCGTGGGGCAGATTCTGGAAGTGATTGCGATCGCAAAGCTCTATTGGTTGCTTTGGAATCGGCTTTTGAAAAAAATTCTGTGAAAATCGCAAAAATTTTGGGTATCGAAATCGGGCAAAGTCTGCATAAAAGGGCTCTCCTGGCCAAATGGTTTAACTTTGGCAGGTCCCTGCTGTTCTGTTATGAAACTAGAATATCTTTTGCAGATTCTGGAAGTGATTGCGATCGCAAAGCTCTATTCGTTGCTTTGGAATCGACTTTTGAAAATGAGAGGGCGTAAAATTCCCCAAAAAAATTTGGCGACGATATCGAGCACATGCCTTCATAAAAGGGCTCTCCTGGCCAAATGGTTTAACTTTGGCAGGTCCCTGCTGTTCTGTTATGAAAGTAGACTTCGTGGGGCAGATTCTGGAAGTGATTGCGATCGCAAAGCTCTATTGGTTGCTTTGGAATCGGCTTTTGAAAAAAATTCTGTGAAAATCGCAAAAATTTTGGGTATCGAAATCGGGCAAAGTCTGCATAAAAGGGCTCTCCTGGCCAAATGGTTTAACTTTGGCAGGTCCCTGCTGTTCTGTTATGAAACTAGAATATCTTTTGCAGATTCTGGAAGTGATTGCGATCGCAAAGCTCTATTCGTTGCTTTGGAATCGACTTTTGAAAATGAGAGGGCGTAAAATTCCCCAAAAAAATTTGGCGACGATATCGAGCACATGCCTTCATAAAAGGGCTCTCCTGGCCAAATGGTTTAACTTTGGCAGGTCCCTGCTGTTCTGTTATGAAAGTAGACTTCGTGGGGCAGATTCTGGAAGTGATTGCGATCGCAAAGCTCTATTGGTTGCTTTGGAATCGGCTTTTGAAAAAAATTCTGTGAAAATCGCAAAAATTTTGGGTATCGAAATCGGGCAAAGTCTGCATAAAAGGGCTCTCCTGGCCAAATGGTTTAACTTTGGCAGGTCCCTGCTGTTCTGTTATGAAACTAGAATATCTTTTGCAGATTCTGGAAGTGATTGCGATCGCAAAGCTCTATTCGTTGCTTTGGAATCGACTTTTGAAAATGAGAGGGCGTAAAATTCCCCAAAAAAATTTGGCGACGATATCGAGCACATGCCTTCATAAAAGGGCTCTCCTGGCCAAATGGTTTAACTTTGGCAGGTCCCTGCTGTTCTGTTATGAAAGTAGACTTCGTGGGGCAGATTCTGGAAGTGATTGCGATCGCAAAGCTCTATTGGTTGCTTTGGAATCGGCTTTTGAAAAAAATTCTGTGAAAATCGCAAAAATTTTGGGTATCGAAATCGGGCAAAGTCTGCATAAAAGGGCTCTCCTGGCCAAATGGTTTAACTTTGGCAGGTCCCTGCTGTTCTGTTATGAAACTAGAATATCTTTTGCAGATTCTGGAAGTGATTGCGATCGCAAAGCTCTATTCGTTGCTTTGGAATCGACTTTTGAAAATGAGAGGGCGTAAAATTCCCCAAAAAAATTTGGCGACGATATCGAGCACATGCCTTCATAAAAGGGCTCTCCTGGCCAAATGGTTTAACTTTGGCAGGTCCCTGCTGTTCTGTTATGAAAGTAGACTTCGTGGGGCAGATTCTGGAAGTGATTGCGATCGCAAAGCTCTATTGGTTCCTTTGGAATCGGCTTTTGAAAAAAATTCTGTGAAAATCGCAAAAATTTTGGGTATCGAAATCGGGCAAAGTCTGCATAAAAGGGCTCTCCTGGCCAAATGGTTTAACTTTGGCAGGTCCCTGCTGTTCTGTTATGAAACTAGAATATCTTTTGCAGATTCTGCAAGTGATTGCGATCGCAAAGCTCTATTCGTTGCTTTGGAATCGACTTTTGAAAATGAGAGGGCGTAAAATTCCCCAAAAAAATTTGGCGACGATATCGAGCACATGCCTTCATAAAAGGGCTCTCCTGGCCAAATGGTTTAACTTTGGCAGGTCCCTGCTGTTCTGTTATGAAAGTAGACTTCGTGGGGCAGATTCTGGAAGTGATTGCGATCGCAAAGCTCTATTGGTTGCTTTGGAATCGGCTTTTGAAAAAAATTCTGTGAAAATCGCAAAAATTTTGGGTATCGAAATCGGGCAAAGTCTGCATAAAAGGGCTCTCCTGGCCAAATGGTTTAACTTTGGCAGGTCCCTGCTGTTCTGTTATGAAACTAGAATATCTTTTGCAGATTCTGGAAGTGATTGCGATCGCAAAGCTCTATTCGTTGCTTTGGAATCGACTTTTGAAAATGAGAGGGCGTAAAATTCCCCAAAAAAATTTGGCGACGATATCGAGCACATGCCTTCATAAAAGGGCTCTCCTGGCCAAATGGTTTAACTTTGGCAGGTCCCTGCTGTTCTGTTATGAAAGTAGACTTCGTGGGGCAGATTCTGGAAGTGATTGCGATCGCAAAGCTCTATTGGTTGCTTTGGAATCGGCTTTTGAAAAAAATTCTGTGAAAATCGCAAAAATTTTGGGTATCGAAATCGGGCAAAGTCTGCATAAAAGGGCTCTCCTGGCCAAATGGTTTAACTTTGGCAGGTCCCTGCTGTTCTGTTATGAAACTAGAATATCTTTTGCAGATTCTGGAAGTGATTGCGATCGCAAAGCTCTATTCGTTGCTTTGGAATCGACTTTTGAAAATGAGAGGGCGTAAAATTCCCAAAAAAAATTTGGCGACGATATCGAGCACATGCCTTCATAAAAGGGCTCTCCTGGCCAAATGGTTTAACTTTGGCAGGTCCCTGCTGTTCTGTTATGAAAGTAGACTTCGTGGGGCAGATTCTGGAAGTGATTGCGATCGCAAAGCTTTATTGGTTGCTTTGGAATCGGCTTTTGAAAAAAATTCTGTGAAAATCGCAAAAATTTTGGGTATCGAAATCGGGCAAAGTCTGCATAAAAGGGCTCTCCTGGCCAAATGGTTTAACTTTGGCAGGTCCCTGCTGTTCTGTTATGAAACTAGAATATCTTTTGCAGATTCTGGAAGTGATTGCGATCGCAAAGCTCTATTCGTTGCTTTGGAATCGACTTTTGAAAATGAGAGGGCGTAAAATTCCCCAAAAAAATTTGGCGACGATATCGAGCACATGCCTTCATAAAAGGGCTATCCTGGCCAAATGGTTTAACTTTGGCAGGTCCCTGCTGTTCTGTTATGAAAGTAGACTTCGTGGGGCAGATTCTGGAAGTGATTGCGATCGCAAAGCTCTATTGGTTGCTTTGGAATCGGCTTTTGAAAAAAATTCTGTGAAAATCGCAAAGATTTTGGGTATCGAAATCGGGCAAAGTCTGCATAAAAGGGCTCTCCTGGCCAAATGGTTTAACTTTGGCAGGTCCCTGCTGTTCTGTTATGAAACTAGAATATCTTTTGCAGATTCTGGAAGTGATTGCGATCGCAAAGCTCTATTCGTTGCTTTGGAATCGACTTTTGAAAATGAGAGGGCGTAAAATTCCCCAAAAAAATTTGGCGACGATATCGAGCACATGCCTTCATAAAAGGGCTCTCCTGGCCAAATGGTTTAACTTTGGCAGGTCCCTGCTGTTCTGTTATGAAAGTAGACTTCGTGGGGCAGATTCTGGAAGTGATTGCGATCGCAAAGCTCTATTGGTTGCTTTGGAATCGGCTTTTGAAAAAAATTCTGTGAAAATCGCAAAAATTTTGGGTATCGAAATCGGGCAAAGTCTGCATAAAAGGGCTCTCCTGGCCAAATGGTTTAACTTTGGCAGGTCCCTGCTGTTCTGTTATGAAACTAGAATATCTTTTGCAGATTCTGGAAGTGATTGCGATCGCAAAGCTCTATTCGTTGCTTTGGAATCGACTTTTGAAAATGAGAGGGCGTAAAATTCCCCAAAAAAATTTGGCGACGATATCGAGCACATGCCTTCATAAAAGGGCTCTCCTGGCCAAATGGTTTAACTTTGGCAGGTCCTTGCTGTTCTGTTATGAAAGTAGACTTCGTGGGGCAGATTCTGGAAGTGATTGCGATCGCAAAGCTCTATTGGTTGCTTTGGAATCGGCTTTTGAAAAAAATTCTGTGAAAATCGCAAAAATTTTGGGTATCGAAATCGGGCAAAGTCTGCATAAAAGGGCTCTCGTGGCCAAATGGTTTAACTTTGGCAGGTCCCTGCTGGTCTGTTATGAAACTAGAATATCTTTTGCAGATTCTGGAAGTGATTGCGATCGCAAAGCTCTATTCGTTGCTTTGGAATCGACTTTTGAAAATGAGAGGGCGTAAAATTCCCCAAAAAAATTTGGCGACGATATCGAGCACATGCCTTCATAAAAGGGCTCTCCTGGCCAAATGGTTTAACTTTGGCAGGTCCCTGCTGTTCTGTTATGAAAGTAGACTTCGTGGGGCAGATTCTGGAAGTGATTGCGATCGCAAAGCTCTATTGGTTGCTTTGGAATCGGCTTTTGAAAAAAATTCTGTGAAAATCGCAAAAATTTTGGGTATCGAAATCGGGCAAAGTCTGCATAAAAGGGCTCTCCTGGCCAAATAGTTTAACTTTGGCAGGTCCCTGCTGTTCTGTTATGAAACTAGAATATCTTTTGCAGATTCTGGAAGTGATTGCGATCGCAAAGCTCTATTCGTTGCTTTGGAATCGACTTTTGAAAATGAGAGGGCGTAAAATTCCCCAAAAAAATTTGGCGACGATATCGAGCACATGCCTTCATAAAAGGGCTCTCCTGGCCAAATGGTTTAACTTTGGCAGGTCCCTGCTGTTCTGTTATGAAAGTAGACTTCGTGGGGCAGATTCTGGAAGTGATTGCGATCGCAAAGCTCTATTGGTTCCTTTGGAATCGGCTTTTGAAAAAAATTCTGTGAAAATCGCAAAAATCTTGGGTATCGAAATCGGGCAAAGTCTGCATAAAAGGGCTCTCCTGGCCAAATGGTTTAACTTTGGCAGGTCCCTGCTGTTCTGTTATGAAACTAGAATATCTTTTGCAGATTCTGGAAGTGATTGCGATCGCAAAGCTCTATTCGTTGCTTTGGAATCGACTTTTGAAAATGAGAGGGCGTAAAATTCCCCAAAAAAATTTGGCGACGATATCGAGCACATGCCTTCATAAAAGGGCTCTCCTGGCCAAATGGTTTAACTTTGGCAGGTCCCTGCTGTTCTGTTATGAAAGTAGACTTCGTGGGGCAGATTCTGGAAGTGATTGCGATCGCAAAGCTCTATTGGTTGCTTTGGAATCGGCTTTTGAAAAAAATTCTGTGAAAATCGCAAAAATTTTGGGTATCGAAATCGGGCAAAGTCTGCATAAAAGGGCTCTCCTGGCCAAATGGTTTAACTTTGGCAGGTCCCTGCTGTTCTGTTATGAAACTAGAATATCTTTTGCAGATTCTGGAAGTGATTGCGATCGCAAAGCTCTATTCGTTGCTTTGGAATCGACTTTTGAAAATGAGAGGGCGTAAAATTCCCCAAAAAAATTTGGCGACGATATCGAGCACATGCCTTCATAAAAGGGCTCTCCTGGCCAAATGGTTTAACTTTGGCAGGTCCCTGCTGTTCTGTTATGAAAGTAGACTTCGTGGGGCAGATTCTGGAAGTGATTGCGATCGCAAAGCTCTATTGGTTGCTTTGGAATCGGCTTTTGAAAAAAATTCTGTGAAAATCGCAAAAATTTTGGGTATCGAAATCGGGCAAAGTCTGCATAAAAGGGCTCTCGTGGCCAAATGGTTTAACTTTGGCAGGTCCCTGCTGTTCTGTTATGAAACTAGAATATCTTTTGCAGATTCTGGAAGTGATTGCGATCGCAAAGCTCTATTCGTTGCTTTGGAATCGACTTTTGAAAATGAGAGGGCGTAAAATTCCCCAAAAAAATTTGGCGACGATATCGAGCACATGCCTTCATAAAAGGGCTCTCCTGGCCAAATGGTTTAACTTTGGCAGGTCCCTGCTGTTCTGTTATGAAAGTAGACTTCGTGGGGCAGATTCTGGAAGTGATTGCGATCGCAAAGCTCTATTGGTTCCTTTGGAATCGGCTTTTGAAAAAAATTCTGTGAAAATCGCAAAAATCTTGGGTATCGAAATCGGGCAAAGTCTGCATAAAAGGGCTCTCCTGGCCAAATGGTTTAACTTTGGCAGGTCCCTGCTGTTCTGTTATGAAACTAGAATATCTTTTGCAGATTCTGGAAGTGATTGCGATCGCAAAGCTCTATTCGTTGCTTTGGAATCGACTTTTGAAAATGAGAGGGCGTAAAATTCCCCAAAAAAATTTGGCGACGATATCGAGCACATGCCTTCATAAAAGGGCTCTCCTGGCCAAATGGTTTAACTTTGGCAGGTCCCTGCTGTTCTGTTATGAAAGTAGACTTCGTGGGGCAGATTCTGGAAGTGATTGCGATCGCAAAGCTCTATTGGTTGCTTTGGAATCGGCTTTTGAAAAAAATTCTGTGAAAATCGCAAAAATTTTGGGTATCGAAATCGGGCAAAGTCTGCATAAAAGGGCTCTCCTGGCCAAATGGTTTAACTTTGGCAGGTCCCTGCTGTTCTGTTATGAAACTAGAATATCTTTTGCAGATTCTGGAAGTGATTGCGATCGCAAAGCTCTATTCGTTGCTTTGGAATCGACTTTTGAAAATGAGAGGGCGTAAAATTCCCCAAAAAAATTTGGCGACGATATCGAGCACATGCCTTCATAAAAGGGCTATCCTGGCCAAATGGTTTAACTTTGGCAGGTCCCTGCTGTTCTGTTATGAAAGTAGACTTCGTGGGGCAGATTCTGGAAGTGATTGCGATCGCAAAGCTCTATTGGTTGCTTTGGAATCGGCTTTTGAAAAAAATTCTGTGAAAATCGCAAAAATTTTGGGTATCGAAATCGGGCAAAGTCTGCATAAAAGGGCTCTCCTGGCCAAATGGTTTAACTTTGGCAGGTCCCTGCTGTTCTGTTATGAAACTAGAATATCTTTTGCAGATTCTGGAAGTGATTGCGATCGCAAAGCTCTATTCGTTGCTTTGGAATCGACTTTTGAAAATGAGAGGGCGTAAAATTCCCCAAAAAAATTTGGCGACGATATCGAGCACATGCCTTCATAAAAGGGCTATCCTGGCCAAATGGTTTAACTTTGGCAGGTCCCTGCTGTTCTGTTATGAAAGTAGACTTCGTGGGGCAGATTCTGGAAGTGATTGCGATCGCAAAGCTCTATTGGTTGCTTTGGAATCGGCTTTTGAAAAAAATTCTGTGAAAATCGCAAAAATTTTGGGTATCGAAATCGGGCAAAGTCTGCATAAAAGGGCTCTCCTGGCCAAATGGTTTAACTTTGGCAGGTCCCTGCTGTTCTGTTATGAAACTAGAATATCTTTTGCAGATTCTGGAAGTGATTGCGATCGCAAAGCTCTATTCGTTGCTTTGGAATCGACTTTTGAAAATGAGCGGGCGTAAAATTCCCCAAAAAAATTTGGCGACGATATCGAGCACATGCCTTCATAAAAGGGCTCTCCTGGCCAAATGGTTTAACTTTGGCAGGTCCCTGCTGTTCTGTTATGAAAGTAGACTTCGTGGGGCAGATTCTGGAAGTGATTGCGATCGCAAAGCTCTATTGGTTGCTTTGGAATCGGCTTTTGAAAAAAATTCTGTGAAAATCGCAAAAATTTTGGGTATCGAAATCGGGCAAAGTCTGCATAAAAGGGCTCTCCTGGCCAAATGGTTTAACTTTGGCAGGTCCCTGCTGTTCTGTTATGAAACTAGAATATCTTTTGCAGATTCTGGAAGTGATTGCGATCGCAAAGCTCTATTCGTTGCTTTGGAATCGACTTTTGAAAATGAGAGGGCGTAAAATTCCCCAAAAAAATTTGGCGACGATATCGAGCACATGCCTTCATAAAAGGGCTCTCCTGGCCAAATGGTTTAACTTTGGCTGGTCCCTGCTGTTCTGTTATGAAAGTAGACTTCGTGGGGCAGATTCTGGAAGTGATTGCGATCGCAAAGCTCTATTGGTTGCTTTGGAATCGGCTTTTGAAAAAAATTCTGTGAAAATCGCAAAAATTTTGGGTATCGAAATCGGGCAAAGTCTGCATAAAAGGGCTCTCCTGGCCAAATGGTTTAAATTTGGCAGGTCCCTGCTGTTCTGTTATGAAACTAGAATATCTTTTGCAGATTCTGGAAGTGATTGCGATCGCAAAGCTCTATTCGTTGCTTTGGAATCGACTTTTGAAAATGAGAGGGCGTAAAATTCCCCAAAAAAATTTGGCGACGATATCGAGCACATGCCTTCATAAAAGGGCTCTCCTGGCCAAATGGTTTAACTTTGGCAGGTCCCTGCTGTTCTGTTATGAAAGTAGACTTCGTGGGGCAGATTCTGGAAGTGATTGCGATCGCAAAGCTCTATTGGTTGCTTTGGAATCGGCTTTTGAAAAAAATTCTGTGAAAATCGCAAAAATTTTGGGTATCGAAATCGGGCAAAGTCTGCATAAAAGGGCTCTCCTGGCCAAATGGTTTAACTTTGGCAGGTCCCTGCTGTTCTGTTATGAAACTAGAATATCTTTTGCAGATTCTGGAAGTGATTGCGATCGCAAAGCTCTATTCGTTGCTTTGGAATCGACTTTTGAAAATGAGAGGGCGTAAAATTCCCCAAAAAAATTTGGCGAAGATATCGAGCACATGCCTTCATAAAAGGGCTCTCCTGGCCAAATGGTTTAACTTTGGCAGGTCCCTGCTGTTCTGTTATGAAAGTAGACTTCGTGGGGCAGATTCTGGAAGTGATTGCGATCGCAAAGCTCTATTGGTTGCTTTGGAATCGGCTTTTGAAAAAAATTCTGTGAAAATCGCAAAAATTTTGGGTATCGAAATCGGGCAAAGTCTGCATAAAAGGGCTCTCCTGGCCAAATGGTTTAACTTTGGCAGGTCCCTGCTGTTCTGTTATGAAACTAGAATATCTTTTGCAGATTCTGGAAGTGATTGCGATCGCAAAGCTCTATTCGTTGCTTTGGAATCGACTTTTGAAAATGAGAGGGCGTAAAATTCCCCAAAAAAATTTGGCGACGATATCGAGCACATGCCTTCATAAAAGGGCTATCCTGGCCAAATGGTTTAACTCTGGCAGGTCCCTGCTGTTCTGTTATGAAAGTAGACTTCGTGGGGCAGATTCTGGAAGTGATTGCGATCGCAAAGCTCTATTGGTTGCTTTGGAATCGGCTTTTGAAAAAAATTCTGTGAAAATCGCAAAAATTTTGGGTATCGAAATCGGGCAAAGTCTGCATAAAAGGGCTCTCCTGGCCAAATGGTTTAACTTTGGCAGGTCCCTGCTCTTCTGTTATGAAACTAGAATATCTTTTGCAGATTCTGGAAGTGATTGCGATCGCAAAGCTCTATTCGTTGCTTTGGAATCGACTTTTGAAAATGAGAGGGCGTAAAATTCCCCAAAAAAATTTGGCGACGATATCGAGCACATGCCTTCATAAAAGGGCTCTCCTGGCCAAATGGTTTAACTTTGGCAGGTCCCTGCTGTTCTGTTATGAAAGTAGACTTCGTGGGGCAGATTCTGGAAGTGATTGCGATCGCAAAGCTCTATTGGTTGCTTTGGAATCGGCTTTTGAAAAAAATTCTGTGAAAATCGCAAAAATTTTGGGTATCGAAATCGGGCAAAGTCTGCATAAAAGGGCTCTCCTGGCCAAATGGTTTAACTTTGGCAGGTCCCTGCTGTTCTGTTATGAAACTAGAATATCTTTTGCAGATTCTGGAAGTGATTGCGATCGCAAAGCTCTATTCGTTGCTTTGGAATCGACTTTTGAAAATGAGAGGGCGTAAAATTCCCCAAAAAAATTTGGCGACGATATCGAGCACATGCCTTCATAAAAGGGCTCTCCTGGCCAAATGGTTTAACTTTGGCAGGTCCCTGCTGTTCTGTTATGAAAGTAGACTTCGTGGGGCAGATTCTGGAAGTGATTGCGATCGCAAAGCTCTATTGGTTGCTTTGGAATCGGCTTTTGAAAAAAATTCTGTGAAAATCGCAAAAATTTTGGGTATCGAAATCGGGCAAAGTCTGCATAAAAGGGCTCTCCTGGCCAAATGGTTTAACTTTGGCAGGTCCCTGCTGTTCTGTTATGAAACTAGAATATCTTTTGCAGATTCTGGAAGTGATTGCGATCGCAAAGCTCTATTCGTTGCTTTGGAATCGACTTTTGAAAATGAGAGGGCGTAAAATTCCCCAAAAAAATTTGGCGACGATATCGAGCACATGCCTTCATAAAAGGGCTCTCCTGGCCAAATGGTTTAACTTTGGCAGGTCCCTGCTGTTCTGTTATGAAAGTAGACTTCGTGGGGCAGATTCTGGAAGTGATTGCGATCGCAAAGCTCTATTGGTTGCTTTGGAATCGGCTTTTGAAAAAAATTCTGTGAAAATCGCAAAAATTTTGGGTATCGAAATCGGGCAAAGTCTGCATAAAAGGGCTCTCCTGGCCAAATGGTTTAACTTTGGCATGTCCCTGCTGTTCTGTTATGAAACTAGAATATCTTTTGCAGATTCTGGAAGTGATTGCGATCGCAAAGCTCTATTCGTTGCTTTGGAATCGACTTTTGAAAATGAGAGGGCGTAAAATTCCCCAAAAAAATTTGGCGACGATATCGAGCACATGCCTTCATAAAAGGGCTCTCCTGGCCAAATGGTTTAACTTTGGCAGGTCCCTGCTGTTCTGTTATGAAAGTAGACTTCGTGGGGCAGATTCTGGAAGTGATTGCGATCGCAAAGCTCTATTGGTTGCTTTGGAATCGGCTTTTGAAAAAAATTCTGTGAAAATCGCAAAAATTTTGGGTATCGAAATCGGGCAAAGTCTGCATAAAAGGGCTCTCCTGGCCAAATGGTTTAACTTTGGCAGGTCCCTGCTGTTCTGTTATGAAACTAGAATATCTTTTGCAGATTCTGGAAGTGATTGCGATCGCAAAGCTCTATTCGTTGCTTTGGAATCGACTTTTGAAAATGAGAGGGCGTAAAATTCCCCAAAAAAAATTTGGCGACGATATCGAGCACATGCCTTCATAAAAGGGCTCTCCTGGCCAAATGGTTTAACTTTGGCAGGTCCCTGCTGTTCTGTTATGAAAGTAGACTTCGTGGGGCAGATTCTGGAAGTGATTGCGATCGCAAAGCTCTATTGGTTGCTTTGGAATCGGCTTTTGAAAAAAATTCTGTGAAAATCGCAAAAATTTTGGGTATCGAAATCGGGCAAAGTCTGCATAAAAGGGCTCTCCTGGCCAAATGGTTTAACTTTGGCAGGTCCCTGCTGTTCTGTTATGAAACTAGAATATCTTTTGCAGATTCTGGAAGTGATTGCGATCGCAAAGCTCTATTCGTTGCTTTGGAATCGACTTTTGAAAATGAGAGGGCGTAAAATTCCCCAAAAAAATTTGGCGACGATATCGAGCACATGCCTTCATAAAAGGGCTCTCCTGGCCAAATGGTTTAACTTTGGCAGGTCCCTGCTGTTCTGTTATGAAAGTAGACTTCGTGGGGCAGATTCTGGAAGTGATTGCGATCGCAAAGCTCTATTGGTTGCTTTGGAATCGGCTTTTGAAAAAAATTCTGTGAAAATCGCAAAAATTTTGGGTATCGAAATCGGGCAAAGTCTGCATAAAAGGGCTCTCCTGGCCAAATGGTTTAACTTTGGCAGGTCCCTGCTGTTCTGTTATGAAACTAGAATATCTTTTGCAGATTCTGGAAGTGATTGCGATCGCAAAGCTCTATTCGTTGCTTTGGAATCGACTTTTGAAAATGAGAGGGCGTAAAATTCCCCAAAAAAATTTGGCGACGATATCGAGCACATGCCTTCATAAAAGGGCTCTCCTGGCCAAATGGTTTAACTTTGGCAGGTCCTTGCTGTTCTGTTATGAAAGTAGACTTCGTGGGGCAGATTCTGGAAGTGATTGCGATCGCAAAGCTCTATTGGTTGCTTTGGAATCGGCTTTTGAAAAAAATTCTGTGAAAATCGCAAAAATTTTGGGTATCGAAATCGGGCAAAGTCTGCATAAAAGGGCTCTCGTGGCCAAATGGTTTAACTTTGGCAGGTCCCTGCTGTTCTGTTATGAAACTAGAATATCTTTTGCAGATTCTGGAAGTGATTGCGATCGCAAAGCTCTATTCGTTGCTTTGGAATCGACTTTTGAAAATGAGAGGGCGTAAAATTCCCCAAAAAAATTTGGCGACGATATCGAGCACATGCCTTCATAAAAGGGCTCTCCTGGCCAAATGGTTTAACTTTGGCAGGTCCCTGCTGTTCTGTTATGAAAGTAGACTTCGTGGGGCAGATTCTGGAAGTGATTGCGATCGCAAAGCTCTATTGGTTGCTTTGGAATCGGCTTTTGAAAAAAATTCTGTGAAAATCGCAAAAATTTTGGGTATCGAAATCGGGCAAAGTCTGCATAAAAGGGCTCTCCTGGCCAAATAGTTTAACTTTGGCAGGTCCCTGCTGTTCTGTTATGAAACTAGAATATCTTTTGCAGATTCTGGAAGTGATTGCGATCGCAAAGCTCTATTCGTTGCTTTGGAATCGACTTTTGAAAATGAGAGGGCGTAAAATTCCCCAAAAAAATTTGGCGACGATATCGAGCACATGCCTTCATAAAAGGGCTCTCCTGGCCAAATGGTTTAACTTTGGCAGGTCCCTGCTGTTCTGTTATGAAAGTAGACTTCGTGGGGCAGATTCTGGAAGTGATTGCGATCGCAAAGCTCTATTGGTTGCTTTGGAATCGGCTTTTGAAAAAAATTCTGTGAAAATCGCAAAAATTTTGGGTATCGAAATCGGGCAAAGTCTGCATAAAAGGGCTCTCGTGGCCAAATGGTTTAACTTTGGCAGGTCCCTGCTGTTCTGTTATGAAACTAGAATATCTTTTGCAGATTCTGGAAGTGATTGCGATCGCAAAGCTCTATTCGTTGCTTTGGAATCGACTTTTGAAAATGAGAGGGCGTAAAATTCCCCAAAAAAATTTGGCGACGATATCGAGCAAATGCCTTCATAAAAGGGCTCTCCTGGCCAAATGGTTTAACTTTGGCAGGTCCCTGCTGTTCTGTTATGAAAGTAGACTTCGTGGGGCAGATTCTGGAAGTGATTGCGATCGCAAAGCTCTATTGGTTCCTTTGGAATCGGCTTTTGAAAAAAATTCTGTGAAAATCGCAAAAATTTTGGGTATCGAAATCGGGCAAAGTCTGCATAAAAGGGCTCTCCTGGCCAAATGGTTTAACTTTGGCAGGTCCCTGCTGTTCTGTTATGAAACTAGAATATCTTTTGCAGATTCTGGAAGTGATTGCGATCGCAAAGCTCTATTCGTTGCTTTGGAATCGACTTTTGAAAATGAGAGGGCGTAAAATTCCCCAAAAAAATTTGGCGACGATATCGAGCACATGCCTTCATAAAAGGGCTCTCCTGGCCAAATGGTTTAACTTTGGCAGGTCCCTGCTGTTCTGTTATGAAAGTAGACTTCGTGGGGCAGATTCTGGAAGTGATTGCGATCGCAAAGCTCTATTGGTTGCTTTGGAATCGGCTTTTGAAAAAAATTCTGTGAAAATCGCAAAAATTTTGGGTATCGAAATCGGGCAAAGTCTGCATAAAAGGGCTCTCCTGGCCAAATGGTTTAACTTTGGCAGGTCCCTGCTGTTCTGTTATGAAACTAGAATATCTTTTGCAGATTCTGGAAGTGATTGCGATCGCAAAGCTCTATTCGTTGCTTTGGAATCGACTTTTGAAAATGAGAGGGCGTAAAATTCCCCAAAAAAATTTGGCGACGATATCGAGCACATGCCTTCATAAAAGGGCTCTCCTGGCCAAATGGTTTAACTTTGGCAGGTCCCTGCTGTTCTGTTATGAAAGTAGACTTCGTGGGGCAGATTCTGGAAGTGATTGCGATCGCAAAGCTCTATTGGTTGCTTTGGAATCGGCTTTTGAAAAAAATTCTGTGAAAATCGCAAAAATTTTGGGTATCGAAATCGGGCAAAGTCTGCATAAAAGGGCTCTCCTGGCCAAATGGTTTAACTTTGGCAGGTCCCTGCTGTTCTGTTATGAAACTAGAATATCTTTTGCAGATTCTGGAAGTGATTGCGATCGCAAAGCTCTATTCGTTGCTTTGGAATCGACTTTTGAAAATGAGAGGGCGTAAAATTCCCCAAAAAAATTTGGCGACGATATCGAGCACATGCCTTCATAAAAGGGCTCTCCTGGCCAAATGGTTTAACTTTGGCAGGTCCCTGCTGTTCTGTTATGAAAGTAGACTTCGTGGGGCAGATTCTGGAAGTGATTGCGATCGCAAAGCTCTATTGGTTGCTTTGGAATCGGCTTTTGAAAAAAATTCTGTGAAAATCGCAAAAATTTTGGGTATCGAAATCGGGCAAAGTCTGCATAAAAGGGCTCTCCTGGCCAAATGGTTTAACTTTGGCAGGTCCCTGCTGTTCTGTTATGAAACTAGAATATCTTTTGCAGATTCTGGAAGTGATTGCGATCGCAAAGCTCTATTCGTTGCTTTGGAATCGACTTTTGAAAATGAGAGGGCGTAAAATTCCCCAAAAAAATTTGGCGACGATATCGAGCACATGCCTTCATAAAAGGGTTCTCCTGGCCAAATGGTTTAACTTTGGCAGGTCCCTGCTGTTCTGTTATGAAAGTAGACTTCGTGGGGCAGATTCTGGAAGTGATTGCGATCGCAAAGCTCTATTGGTTGCTTTGGAATCGGCTTTTGAAAAAAATTCTGTGAAAATCGCAAAAATTTTGGGTATCGAAATCGGGCAAAGTCTGCATAAAAGGGTTCTCCTGGCCAAATGGTTTTACTTTGGCAGGTCCCTGCTGTTCTGTTATGAAACTAGAATATCTTTTGCAGATTCTGGAAGTGATTGCGATCGCAAAGCTCTATTCGTTGCTTTGGAATCGACTTTTGAAAATGAGAGGGCGTAAAATTCCCCAAAAAATTTGGCGACGATATCGAGCACATGCCTTCATAAAAGGGCTCTCCTGGCCAAATGGTTTAACTTTGGCAGGTCCCTGCTGTTCTGTTATGAAAGTAGACTTCGTGGGGCAGATTCTGGAAGTGATTGCGATCGCAAAGCTCTATTGGTTGCTTTGGAATCGGCTTTTGAAAAAAATTCTGTGAAAATCGCAAAAATTTTGGGTATCGAAATCGGGCAAAGTCTGCATAAAAGGGCTCTCCTGGCCAAATGGTTTAACTTTGGCAGGTCCCTGCTGTTCTGTTATGAAACTAGAATATCTTTTGCAGATTCTGGAAGTGATTGCGATCGCAAAGCTTTATTCGTTGCTTTGGAATCGACTTTTGAAAATGAGAGGGCGTAAAATCCCCAAAAAAATTTGGCGACGATATCGAGCACATGCCTTCATAAAAGGGCTCTCCTGGCCAAATGGTTTAATTTTGGCAGGTCCCTGCTGTTCTGTTATGAAAGTAGACTTCGTGGGGCAGATTCTGGAAGTGATTGCGATCGCAAAGCTCTATTGGTTGCTTTGGAATCGGCTTTTGAAAAAAATTCTGTGAAAATCGCAAAAATTTTGGGTATCGAAATCGGGCAAAGTCTGCATAAAAGGGCTCTCCTGGCCAAATGGTTTAACTTTGGCAGGTCCCTGCTGTTCTGTTATGAAACTAGAATATCTTTTGCAGATTCTGGAAGTGATTGCGATCGCAAAGCTCTATTCGTTGCTTTGGAATCGACTTTTGAAAATGAGAGGGCGTAAAATTCCCCAAAAAAATTTGGCGACGATATCGAGCACATGCCTTCATAAAAGGGCTCTCCTGGCCAAATGGTTTAACTTTGGCAGGTCCCTGCTGTTCTGATATGAAAGTAGACTTCGTGGGGCAGATTCTGGAAGTGATTGCGATCGCAAAGCTCTATTGGTTGCTTTGGAATCGGCTTTTGAAAAAAATTCTGTGAAAATCGCAAAAATTTTGGGTATCGAAATCGGGCAAAGTCTGCATAAAAGGGCTCTCCTGGCCAAATGGTTTAACTTTGGCAGGTCCCTGCTGTTCTGTTATGAAACTAGAATATCTTTTGCAGATTCTGGAAGTGATTGCGATCGCAAAGCTCTATTCGTTGCTTTGGAATCGACTTTTGAAAATGAGAGGGCGTAAAATTCCCCAAAAAAATTTGGCGACGATATCGAGCACATGCCTTCATAAAAGGGCTCTCCTGGCCAAATGGTTTAACTTTGGCAGGTCCCTGCTGTTCTGTTATGAAAGTAGACTTCGTGGGGCAGATTCTGGAAGTGATTGCGATCGCAAAGCTCTATTGGTTGCTTTGGAATCGGCTTTTGAAAAAAAATCTGTGAAAATCGCAAAAATTTTGGGTATCGAAATCGGGCAAAGTCTGCATAAAAGGGCTCTCGTGGCCAAATGGTTTAACTTTGGCAGGTCCCTGCTGTTCTGTTATGAAACTAGAATATCTTTTGCAGATTCTGGAAGTGATTGCGATCGCAAAGCTCTATTCGTTGCTTTGGAATCGACTTTTGAAAATGAGAGGGCGTAAAATTCCCCAAAAAAATTTGGCGACGATATCGAGCACATGCCTTCATAAAAGGGCTCTCCTGGCCAAATGGTTTAACTTTGGCAGGTCCCTGCTGTTCTGTTATGAAAGTAGACTTCGTGGGGCAGATTCTGGAAGTGATTGCGATCGCAAAGCTCTATTGGTTGCTTTGGAATCGGCTTTTGAAAAAAATTCTGTGAAAATCGCAAAAATTTTGGGTATCGAAATCGGGCAAAGTCTGCATAAAAGGGCTCTCCTGGCCAAATAGTTTAACTTTGGCAGGTCCCTGCTGTTCTGTTATGAAACTAGAATATCTTTTGCAGATTCTGGAAGTGATTGCGATCGCAAAGCTCTATTCGTTGCTTTGGAATCGACTTTTGAAAATGAGAGGGCGTAAAATTCCCCAAAAAAATTTGGCGACGATATCGAGCACATGCCTTCATAAAAGGGCTCTCCTGGCCAAATGGTTTAACTTTGGCAGGTCCCTGCTGTTCTGTTATGAAAGTAGACTTCGTGGGGCAGATTCTGGAAGTGATTGCGATCGCAAAGCTCTATTGGTTGCTTTGGAATCGGCTTTTGAAAAAAATTCTGTGAAAATCGCAAAAATTTTGGGTATCGAAATCGGGCAAAGTCTGCATAAAAGGGCTCTCGTGGCCAAATGGTTTAACTTTGGCAGGTCCCTGCTGTTCTGTTATGAAACTAGAATATCTTTTGCAGATTCTGGAAGTGATTGCGATCGCAAAGCTCTATTCGTTGCTTTGGAATCGACTTTTGAAAATGAGAGGGCGTAAAATTCCCCAAAAAAATTTGGCGACGATATCGAGCACATGCCTTCATAAAAGGGCTCTCCTGGCCAAATGGTTTAACTTTGGCAGGTCCCTGCTGTTCTGTTATGAAAGTAGACTTCGTGGGGCAGATTCTGGAAGTGATTGCGATCGCAAAGCTCTATTGGTTCCTTTGGAATCGGCTTTTGAAAAAAATTCTGTGAAAATCGCAAAAATTTTGGGTATCGAAATCGGGCAAAGTCTGCATAAAAGGGCTCTCCTGGCCAAATGGTTTAACTTTGGCAGGTCCCTGCTGTTCTGTTATGAAACTAGAATATCTTTTGCAGATTCTGGAAGTGATTGCGATCGCAAAGCTCTATTCGTTGCTTTGGAATCGACTTTTGAAAATGAGAGGGCGTAAAATTCCCCAAAAAAATTTGGCGACGATATCGAGCACATGCCTTCATAAAAGGGCTCTCCTGGCCAAATGGTTTAACTTTGGCAGGTCCCTGCTGTTCTGTTATGAAAGTAGACTTCGTGGGGCAGATTCTGGAAGTGATTGCGATCGCAAAGCTCTATTGGTTGCTTTGGAATCGGCTTTTGAAAAAAATTCTGTGAAAATCGCAAAAATTTTGGGTATCGAAATCGGGCAAAGTCTGCATAAAAGGGCTCTCCTGGCCAAATGGTTTAACTTTGGCAGGTCCCTGCTGTTCTGTTATGAAACTAGAATATCTTTTGCAGATTCTGGAAGTGATTGCGATCGCAAAGCTCTATTCGTTGCTTTGGAATCGACTTTTGAAAATGAGAGGGCGTAAAATTCCCCAAAAAAATTTGGCGACGATATCGAGCACATGCCTTCATAAAAGGGCTCTCCTGGCCAAATGGTTTAACTTTGGCAGGTCCCTGCTGTTCTGTTATGAAAGTAGACTTCGTGGGGCAGATTCTGGAAGTGATTGCGATCGCAAAGCTCTATTGGTTGCTTTGGAATCGGCTTTTGAAAAAAATTCTGTGAAAATCGCAAAAATTTTGGGTATCGAAATCGGGCAAAGTCTGCATAAAAGGGCTCTCCTGGCCAAATAGTTTAACTTTGGCAGGTCCCTGCTGTTCTGTTATGAAACTAGAATATCTTTTGCAGATTCTGGAAGTGATTGCGATCGCAAAGCTCTATTCGTTGCTTTGGAATCGACTTTTGAAAATGAGAGGGCGTAAAATTCCCCAAAAAAATTTGGCGACGATATCGAGCACATGCCTTCATAAAAGGGCTCTCCTGGCCAAATGGTTTAACTTTGGCAGGTCCCTGCTGTTCTGTTATGAAACTAGAATATCTTTTGCAGATTCTGGAAGTGATTGCGATCGCAAAGCTCTATTCGTTGCTTTGGAATCGACTTTTGAAAATGAGAGGGCGTAAAATTCCCCAAAAAAATTTGGCGACGATATCGAGCACATGCCTTCATAAAAGGGCTCTCCTGGCCAAATGGTTTAACTTTGGCAGGTCCCTGCTGTTCTGTTATGAAAGTAGACTTCGTGGGGCAGATTCTGGAAGTGATTGCGATCGCAAAGCTCTATTGGTTGCTTTGGAATCGGCTTTTGAAAAAAATTCTGTGAAAATCGCAAAAATTTTGGGTATCGAAATCGGGCAAAGTCTGCATAAAAGGGCTCTCCTGGCCAAATAGTTTAACTTTGGCAGGTCCCTGCTGTTCTGTTATGAAACTAGAATATCTTTTGCAGATTCTGGAAGTGATTGCGATCGCAAAGCTCTATTCGTTGCTTTGGAATCGACTTTTGAAAATGAGAGGGCGTAAAATTCCCCAAAAAAATTTGGCGACGATATCGAGCACATGCCTTCATAAAAGGGCTCTCCTGGCCAAATGGTTTAACTTTGGCAGGTCCCTGCTGTTCTGTTATGAAACTAGAATATCTTTTGCAGATTCTGGAAGTGATTGCGATCGCAAAGCTCTATTCGTTGCTTTGGAATCGACTTTTGAAAATGAGAGGGCGTAAAATTCCCCAAAAAAATTTGGCGACGATATCGAGCACATGCCTTCATAAAAGGGCTCTCCTGGCCAAATGGTTTAACTTTGGCAGGTCCCTGCTGTTCTGTTATGAAAGTAGACTTCGTGGGGCAGATTCTGGAAGTGATTGCGATCGCAAAGCTCTATTGGTTGCTTTGGAATCGGCTTTTGAAAAAAATTCTGTGAAAATCGCAAAAATTTTGGGTATCGAAATCGGGCAAAGTCTGCATAAAAGGGCTCTCCTGGCCAAATAGTTTAACTTTGGCAGGTCCCTGCTGTTCTGTTATGAAACTAGAATATCTTTTGCAGATTCTGGAAGTGATTGCGATCGCAAAGCTCTATTCGTTGCTTTGGAATCGACTTTTGAAAATGAGAGGGCGTAAAATTCCCCAAAAAAATTTGGCGACGATATCGAGCACATGCCTTCATAAAAGGGCTCTCCTGGCCAAATGGTTTAACTTTGGCAGGTCCCTGCTGTTCTGTTATGAAAGTAGACTTCGTGGGGCAGATTCTGGAAGTGATTGCGATCGCAAAGCTCTATTGGTTGCTTTGGAATCGGCTTTTGAAAAAAATTCTGTGAAAATCGCAAAAATTTTGGGTATCGAAATCGGGCAAAGTCTGCATAAAAGGGCTCTCGTGGCCAAATGGTTTAACTTTGGCAGGTCCCTGCTGTTCTGTTATGAAACTAGAATATCTTTTGCAGATTCTGGAAGTGATTGCGATCGCAAAGCTCTATTCGTTGCTTTGGAATCGACTTTTGAAAATGAGAGGGCGTAAAATTCCCCAAAAAAATTTGGCGACGATATCGAGCACATGCCTTCATAAAAGGGCTCTCCTGGCCAAATGGTTTAACTTTGGCAGGTCCCTGCTGTTCTGTTATGAAAGTAGACTTCGTGGGGCAGATTCTGGAAGTGATTGCGATCGCAAAGCTCTATTGGTTCCTTTGGAATCGGCTTTTGAAAAAAATTCTGTGAAAATCGCAAAAATTTTGGGTATCGAAATCGGGCAAAGTCTGCATAAAAGGGCTCTCCTGGCCAAATGGTTTAACTTTGGCAGGTCCCTGCTGTTCTGTTATGAAACTAGAATATCTTTTGCAGATTCTGGAAGTGATTGCGATCGCAAAGCTCTATTCGTTGCTTTGGAATCGACTTTTGAAAATGAGAGGGCGTAAAATTCCCCAAAAAAATTTGGCGACGATATCGAGCACATGCCTTCATAAAAGGGCTCTCCTGGCCAAATGGTTTAACTTTGGCAGGTCCCTGCTGTTCTGTTATGAAAGTAGACTTCGTGGGGCAGATTCTGGAAGTGATTGCGATCGCAAAGCTCTATTGGTTGCTTTGGAATCGGCTTTTGAAAAAAATTCTGTGAAAATCGCAAAAATTTTGGGTATCGAAATCGGGCAAAGTCTGCATAAAAGGGCTCTCCTGGCCAAATGGTTTAACTTTGGCAGGTCCCTGCTGTTCTGTTATGAAACTAGAATATCTTTTGCAGATTCTGGAAGTGATTGCGATCGCAAAGCTCTATTCGTTGCTTTGGAATCGACTTTTGAAAATGAGAGGGCGTAAAATTCCCCAAAAAAATTTGGCGACGATATCGAGCACATGCCTTCATAAAAGGGCTCTCCTGGCCAAATGGTTTAACTTTGGCAGGTCCCTGCTGTTCTGTTATGAAAGTAGACTTCGTGGGGCAGATTCTGGAAGTGATTGCGATCGCAAAGCTCTATTGGTTGCTTTGGAATCGGCTTTTGAAAAAAATTCTGTGAAAATCGCAAAAATTTTGGGTATCGAAATCGGGCAAAGTCTGCATAAAAGGGCTCTCCTGGCCAAATGGTTTAACTTTGGCAGGTCCCTGCTGTTCTGTTATGAAACTAGAATATCTTTTGCAGATTCTGGAAGTGATTGCGATCGCAAAGCTCTATTCGTTGCTTTGGAATCGACTTTTGAAAATGAGAGGGCGTAAAATTCCCCAAAAAAATTTGGCGACGATATCGAGCACATGCCTTCATAAAAGGGCTATCCTGGCCAAATGGTTTAACTTTGGCAGGTCCCTGCTGTTCTGTTATGAAAGTAGACTTCGTGGGGCAGATTCTGGAAGTGATTGCGATCGCAAAGCTCTATTGGTTGCTTTGGAATCGGCTTTTGAAAAAAATTCTGTGAAAATCGCAAAGATTTTGGGTATCGAAATCGGGCAAAGTCTGCATAAAAGGGCTCTCCTGGCCAAATGGTTTAACTTTGGCAGGTCCCTGCTGTTCTGTTATGAAACTAGAATATCTTTTGCAGATTCTGGAAGTGATTGCGATCGCAAAGCTCTATTCGTTGCTTTGGAATCGACTTTTGAAAATGAGAGGGCGTAAAATTCCCCAAAAAAATTTGGCGACGATATCGAGCACATGCCTTCATAAAAGGGCTCTCCTGGCCAAATGGTTTAACTTTGGCAGGTCCCTGCTGTTCTGTTATGAAAGTAGACTTCGTGGGGCAGATTCTGGAAGTGATTGCGATCGCAAAGCTCTATTGGTTGCTTTGGAATCGGCTTTTGAAAAAAATTCTGTGAAAATCGCAAAAATTTTGGGTATCGAAATCGGGCAAAGTCTGCATAAAAGGGCTCTCCTGGCCAAATGGTTTAACTTTGGCAGGTCCCTGCTGTTCTGTTATGAAACTAGAATATCTTTTGCAGATTCTGGAAGTGATTGCGATCGCAAAGCTCTATTCGTTGCTTTGGAATCGACTTTTGAAAATGAGAGGGCGTAAAATTCCCCAAAAAAATTTGGCGACGATATCGAGCACATGCCTTCATAAAAGGGCTCTCCTGGCCAAATGGTTTAACTTTGGCAGGTCCTTGCTGTTCTGTTATGAAAGTAGACTTCGTGGGGCAGATTCTGGAAGTGATTGCGATCGCAAAGCTCTATTGGTTGCTTTGGAATCGGCTTTTGAAAAAAATTCTGTGAAAATCGCAAAAATTTTGGGTATCGAAATCGGGCAAAGTCTGCATAAAAGGGCTCTCGTGGCCAAATGGTTTAACTTTGGCAGGTCCCTGCTGTTCTGTTATGAAACTAGAATATCTTTTGCAGATTCTGGAAGTGATTGCGATCGCAAAGCTCTATTCGTTGCTTTGGAATCGACTTTTGAAAATGAGAGGGCGTAAAATTCCCCAAAAAAATTTGGCGACGATATCGAGCACATGCCTTCATAAAAGGGCTCTCCTGGCCAAATGGTTTAACTTTGGCAGGTCCCTGCTGTTCTGTTATGAAAGTAGACTTCGTGGGGCAGATTCTGGAAGTGATTGCGATCGCAAAGCTCTATTGGTTCCTTTGGAATCGGCTTTTGAAAAAAATTCTGTGAAAATCGCAAAAATCTTGGGTATCGAAATCGGGCAAAGTCTGCATAAAAGGGCTCTCCTGGCCAAATGGTTTAACTTTGGCAGGTCCCTGCTGTTCTGTTATGAAACTAGAATATCTTTTGCAGATTCTGGAAGTGATTGCGATCGCAAAGCTCTATTCGTTGCTTTGGAATCGACTTTTGAAAATGAGAGGGCGTAAAATTCCCCAAAAAAATTTGGCGACGATATCGAGCACATGCCTTCATAAAAGGGCTCTCCTGGCCAAATGGTTTAACTTTGGCAGGTCCCTGCTGTTCTGTTATGAAACTAGAATATCTTTTGCAGATTCTGGAAGTGATTGCGATCGCAAAGCTCTATTCGTTGCTTTGGAATCGACTTTTGAAAATGAGAGGGCGTAAAATTCCCCAAAAAAATTTGGCGACGATATCGAGCACATGCCTTCATAAAAGGGCTCTCCTGGCCAAATGGTTTAACTTTGGCAGGTCCCTGCTGTTCTGATATGAAAGTAGACTTCGTGGGGCAGATTCTGGAAGTGATTGCGATCGCAAAGCTCTATTGGTTGCTTTGGAATCGGCTTTTGAAAAAAATTCTGTGAAAATCGCAAAAATTTTGGGTATCGAAATCGGGCAAAGTCTGCATAAAAGGGCTCTCCTGGCCAAATGGTTTAACTTTGGCAGGTCCCTGCTGTTCTGTTATGAAACTAGAATATCTTTTGCAGATTCTGGAAGTGATTGCGATCGCAAAGCTCTATTCGTTGCTTTGGAATCGACTTTTGAAAATGAGAGGGCGTAAAATTCCCCAAAAAAATTTGGCGACGATATCGAGCACATGCCTTCATAAAAGGGCTCTCCTGGCCAAATGGTTTAACTTTGGCAGGTCCCTGCTGTTCTGTTATGAAAGTAGACTTCGTGGGGCAGATTCTGGAAGTGATTGCGATCGCAAAGCTCTATTGGTTGCTTTGGAATCGGCTTTTGAAAAAAAATCTGTGAAAATCGCAAAAATTTTGGGTATCGAAATCGGGCAAAGTCTGCATAAAAGGGCTCTCGTGGCCAAATGGTTTAACTTTGGCAGGTCCCTGCTGTTCTGTTATGAAACTAGAATATCTTTTGCAGATTCTGGAAGTGATTGCGATCGCAAAGCTCTATTCGTTGCTTTGGAATCGACTTTTGAAAATGAGAGGGCGTAAAATTCCCCAAAAAAATTTGGCGACGATATCGAGCACATGCCTTCATAAAAGGGCTCTCCTGGCCAAATGGTTTAACTTTGGCAGGTCCCTGCTGTTCTGTTATGAAAGTAGACTTCGTGGGGCAGATTCTGGAAGTGATTGCGATCGCAAAGCTCTATTGGTTGCTTTGGAATCGGCTTTTGAAAAAAATTCTGTGAAAATCGCAAAAATTTTGGGTATCGAAATCGGGCAAAGTCTGCATAAAAGGGCTCTCCTGGCCAAATAGTTTAACTTTGGCAGGTCCCTGCTGTTCTGTTATGAAACTAGAATATCTTTTGCAGATTCTGGAAGTGATTGCGATCGCAAAGCTCTATTCGTTGCTTTGGAATCGACTTTTGAAAATGAGAGGGCGTAAAATTCCCCAAAAAAATTTGGCGACGATATCGAGCACATGCCTTCATAAAAGGGCTCTCCTGGCCAAATGGTTTAACTTTGGCAGGTCCCTGCTGTTCTGTTATGAAAGTAGACTTCGTGGGGCAGATTCTGGAAGTGATTGCGATCGCAAAGCTCTATTGGTTGCTTTGGAATCGGCTTTTGAAAAAAATTCTGTGAAAATCGCAAAAATTTTGGGTATCGAAATCGGGCAAAGTCTGCATAAAAGGGCTCTCGTGGCCAAATGGTTTAACTTTGGCAGGTCCCTGCTGTTCTGTTATGAAACTAGAATATCTTTTGCAGATTCTGGAAGTGATTGCGATCGCAAAGCTCTATTCGTTGCTTTGGAATCGACTTTTGAAAATGAGAGGGCGTAAAATTCCCCAAAAAAATTTGGCGACGATATCGAGCACATGCCTTCATAAAAGGGCTCTCCTGGCCAAATGGTTTAACTTTGGCAGGTCCCTGCTGTTCTGTTATGAAAGTAGACTTCGTGGGGCAGATTCTGGAAGTGATTGCGATCGCAAAGCTCTATTGGTTCCTTTGGAATCGGCTTTTGAAAAAAATTCTGTGAAAATCGCAAAAATTTTGGGTATCGAAATCGGGCAAAGTCTGCATAAAAGGGCTCTCCTGGCCAAATGGTTTAACTTTGGCAGGTCCCTGCTGTTCTGTTATGAAACTAGAATATCTTTTGCAGATTCTGGAAGTGATTGCGATCGCAAAGCTCTATTCGTTGCTTTGGAATCGACTTTTGAAAATGAGAGGGCGTAAAATTCCCCAAAAAAATTTGGCGACGATATCGAGCACATGCCTTCATAAAAGGGCTCTCCTGGCCAAATGGTTTAACTTTGGCAGGTCCCTGCTGTTCTGTTATGAAAGTAGACTTCGTGGGGCAGATTCTGGAAGTGATTGCGATCGCAAAGCTCTATTGGTTGCTTTGGAATCGGCTTTTGAAAAAAATTCTGTGAAAATCGCAAAAATTTTGGGTATCGAAATCGGGCAAAGTCTGCATAAAAGGGCTCTCCTGGCCAAATGGTTTAACTTTGGCAGGTCCCTGCTGTTCTGTTATGAAACTAGAATATCTTTTGCAGATTCTGGAAGTGATTGCGATCGCAAAGCTCTATTCGTTGCTTTGGAATCGACTTTTGAAAATGAGAGGGCGTAAAATTCCCCAAAAAAATTTGGCGACGATATCGAGCACATGCCTTCATAAAAGGGCTCTCCTGGCCAAATGGTTTAACTTTGGCAGGTCCCTGCTGTTCTGTTATGAAAGTAGACTTCGTGGGGCAGATTCTGGAAGTGATTGCGATCGCAAAGCTCTATTGGTTGCTTTGGAATCGGCTTTTGAAAAAAATTCTGTGAAAATCGCAAAAATTTTGGGTATCGAAATCGGGCAAAGTCTGCATAAAAGGGCTCTCCTGGCCAAATGGTTTAACTTTGGCAGGTCCCTGCTGTTCTGTTATGAAACTAGAATATCTTTTGCAGATTCTGGAAGTGATTGCGATCGCAAAGCTCTATTCGTTGCTTTGGAATCGACTTTTGAAAATGAGAGGGCGTAAAATTCCCCAAAAAAATTTGGCGACGATATCGAGCACATGCCTTCATAAAAGGGCTATCCTGGCCAAATGGTTTAACTTTGGCAGGTCCCTGCTGTTCTGTTATGAAAGTAGACTTCGTGGGGCAGATTCTGGAAGTGATTGCGATCGCAAAGCTCTATTGGTTGCTTTGGAATCGGCTTTTGAAAAAAATTCTGTGAAAATCGCAAAGATTTTGGGTATCGAAATCGGGCAAAGTCTGCATAAAAGGGCTCTCCTGGCCAAATGGTTTAACTTTGGCAGGTCCCTGCTGTTCTGTTATGAAACTAGAATATCTTTTGCAGATTCTGGAAGTGATTGCGATCGCAAAGCTCTATTCGTTGCTTTGGAATCGACTTTTGAAAATGAGAGGGCGTAAAATTCCCCAAAAAAATTTGGCGACGATATCGAGCACATGCCTTCATAAAAGGGCTCTCCTGGCCAAATGGTTTAACTTTGGCAGGTCCCTGCTGTTCTGTTATGAAAGTAGACTTCGTGGGGCAGATTCTGGAAGTGATTGCGATCGCAAAGCTCTATTGGTTGCTTTGGAATCGGCTTTTGAAAAAAATTCTGTGAAAATCGCAAAAATTTTGGGTATCGAAATCGGGCAAAGTCTGCATAAAAGGGCTCTCCTGGCCAAATGGTTTAACTTTGGCAGGTCCCTGCTGTTCTGTTATGAAACTAGAATATCTTTTGCAGATTCTGGAAGTGATTGCGATCGCAAAGCTCTATTCGTTGCTTTGGAATCGACTTTTGAAAATGAGAGGGCGTAAAATTCCCCAAAAAAATTTGGCGACGATATCGAGCACATGCCTTCATAAAAGGGCTCTCCTGGCCAAATGGTTTAACTTTGGCAGGTCCTTGCTGTTCTGTTATGAAAGTAGACTTCGTGGGGCAGATTCTGGAAGTGATTGCGATCGCAAAGCTCTATTGGTTGCTTTGGAATCGGCTTTTGAAAAAAATTCTGTGAAAATCGCAAAAATTTTGGGTATCGAAATCGGGCAAAGTCTGCATAAAAGGGCTCTCGTGGCCAAATGGTTTAACTTTGGCAGGTCCCTGCTGTTCTGTTATGAAACTAGAATATCTTTTGCAGATTCTGGAAGTGATTGCGATCGCAAAGCTCTATTCGTTGCTTTGGAATCGACTTTTGAAAATGAGAGGGCGTAAAATTCCCCAAAAAAATTTGGCGACGATATCGAGCACATGCCTTCATAAAAGGGCTCTCCTGGCCAAATGGTTTAACTTTGGCAGGTCCCTGCTGTTCTGTTATGAAAGTAGACTTCGTGGGGCAGATTCTGGAAGTGATTGCGATCGCAAAGCTCTATTGGTTCCTTTGGAATCGGCTTTTGAAAAAAATTCTGTGAAAATCGCAAAAATCTTGGGTATCGAAATCGGGCAAAGTCTGCATAAAAGGGCTCTCCTGGCCAAATGGTTTAACTTTGGCAGGTCCCTGCTGTTCTGTTATGAAACTAGAATATCTTTTGCAGATTCTGGAAGTGATTGCGATCGCAAAGCTCTATTCGTTGCTTTGGAATCGACTTTTGAAAATGAGAGGGCGTAAAATTCCCCAAAAAAATTTGGCGACGATATCGAGCACATGCCTTCATAAAAGGGCTCTCCTGGCCAAATGGTTTAACTTTGGCAGGTCCCTGCTGTTCTGTTATGAAAGTAGACTTCGTGGGGCAGATTCTGGAAGTGATTGCGATCGCAAAGCTCTATTGGTTGCTTTGGAATCGGCTTTTGAAAAAAATTCTGTGAAAATCGCAAAAATTTTGGGTATCGAAATCGGGCAAAGTCTGCATAAAAGGGCTCTCCTGGCCAAATGGTTTAACTTTGGCAGGTCCCTGCTGTTCTGTTATGAAACTAGAATATCTTTTGCAGATTCTGGAAGTGATTGCGATCGCAAAGCTCTATTCGTTGCTTTGGAATCGACTTTTGAAAATGAGAGGGCGTAAAATTCCCCAAAAAAATTTGGCGACGATATCGAGCACATGCCTTCATAAAAGGGCTCTCCTGGCCAAATGGTTTAACTTTGGCAGGTCCCTGCTGTTCTGTTATGAAAGTAGACTTCGTGGGGCAGATTCTGGAAGTGATTGCGATCGCAAAGCTCTATTGGTTGCTTTGGAATCGGCTTTTGAAAAAAATTCTGTGAAAATCGCAAAAATTTTGGGTATCGAAATCGGGCAAAGTCTGCATAAAAGGGCTCTCGTGGCCAAATGGTTTAACTTTGGCAGGTCCCTGCTGTTCTGTTATGAAACTAGAATATCTTTTGCAGATTCTGGAAGTGATTGCGATCGCAAAGCTCTATTCGTTGCTTTGGAATCGACTTTTGAAAATGAGAGGGCGTAAAATTCCCCAAAAAAATTTGGCGACGATATCGAGCACATGCCTTCATAAAAGGGCTCTCCTGGCCAAATGGTTTAACTTTGGCAGGTCCCTGCTGTTCTGTTATGAAAGTAGACTTCGTGGGGCAGATTCTGGAAGTGATTGCGATCGCAAAGCTCTATTGGTTCCTTTGGAATCGGCTTTTGAAAAAAATTCTGTGAAAATCGCAAAAATCTTGGGTATCGAAATCGGGCAAAGTCTGCATAAAAGGGCTCTCCTGGCCAAATGGTTTAACTTTGGCAGGTCCCTGCTGTTCTGTTATGAAACTAGAATATCTTTTGCAGATTCTGGAAGTGATTGCGATCGCAAAGCTCTATTCGTTGCTTTGGAATCGACTTTTGAAAATGAGAGGGCGTAAAATTCCCCAAAAAAATTTGGCGACGATATCGAGCACATGCCTTCATAAAAGGGCTCTCCTGGCCAAATGGTTTAACTTTGGCAGGTCCCTGCTGTTCTGTTATGAAAGTAGACTTCGTGGGGCAGATTCTGGAAGTGATTGCGATCGCAAAGCTCTATTGGTTGCTTTGGAATCGGCTTTTGAAAAAAATTCTGTGAAAATCGCAAAAATTTTGGGTATCGAAATCGGGCAAAGTCTGCATAAAAGGGCTCTCCTGGCCAAATGGTTTAACTTTGGCAGGTCCCTGCTGTTCTGTTATGAAACTAGAATATCTTTTGCAGATTCTGGAAGTGATTGCGATCGCAAAGCTCTATTCGTTGCTTTGGAATCGACTTTTGAAAATGAGAGGGCGTAAAATTCCCCAAAAAAATTTGGCGACGATATCGAGCACATGCCTTCATAAAAGGGCTCTCCTGGCCAAATGGTTTAACTTTGGCAGGTCCCTGCTGTTCTGTTATGAAAGTAGACTTCGTGGGGCAGATTCTGGAAGTGATTGCGATCGCAAAGCTCTATTGGTTGCTTTGGAATCGGCTTTTGAAAAAAATTCTGTGAAAATCGCAAAAATTTTGGGTATCGAAATCGGGCAAAGTCTGCATAAAAGGGCTCTCCTGGCCAAATGGTTTAACTTTGGCCGGCCCCTGCTGTTCTGTTATGAAACTAGAATATCTTTTGCAGATTCTGGAAGTGATTGCGATCGCAAAGCTCTATTCGTTGTTTTGGAATCGACTTTTGAAAATGAGAGGGCGTAAAATTCCCCAAAAAAATTTGGCGACGATATCGAGCACATGCCTTCATAAAAGGGCTCTCCTGGCCAAATGGTTTAACTTTGGCAGGTCCCTGCTGTTCTGTTATGAAAGTAGACTTCGTGGGGCAGATTCTGGAAGTGATTGCGATCGCAAAGCTCTATTGGTTGCTTTGGAATCGGCTTTTGAAAAAAATTCTGTGAAAATCGCAAAAATTTTGGGTATCGAAATCGGGCAAAGTCTGCATAAAAGGGCTCTCCTGGCCAAATGGTTTAACTTTGGCAGGTCCCTGCTGTTCTGTTATGAAACTAGAATATCTTTTGCAGATTCTGGAAGTGATTGCGATCGCAAAGCTCTATTCGTTGCTTTGGAATCGACTTTTGAAAATGAGAGGGCGTAAAATTCCCCAAAAAAATTTGGCGACGATATCGAGCACATGCCTTCATAAAAGGGCTATCCTGGCCAAATGGTTTAACTTTGGCAGGTCCCTGCTGTTCTGTTATGAAAGTAGACTTCGTGGGGCAGATTCTGGAAGTGATTGCGATCGCAAAGCTCTATTGGTTGCTTTGGAATCGGCTTTTGAAAAAAATTCTGTGAAAATCGCAAAAATTTTGGGTATCGAAATCGGGCAAAGTCTGCATAAAAGGGCTCTCCTGGCCAAATGGTTTAACTTTGGCAGGTCCCTGCTGTTCTGTTATGAAACTAGAATATCTTTTGCAGATTCTGGAAGTGATTGCGATCGCAAAGCTCTATTCGTTGCTTTGGAATCGACTTTTGAAAATGAGAGGGCGTAAAATTCCCCAAAAAAATTTGGCGACGATATCGAGCACATGCCTTCATAAAAGGGCTCTCCTGGCCAAATGGTTTAACTTTGGCAGGTCCCTGCTGTTCTGTTATGAAAGTAGACTTCGTGGGGCAGATTCTGGAAGTGATTGCGATCGCAAAGCTCTATTGGTTGCTTTGGAATCGGCTTTTGAAAAAAATTCTGTGAAAATCGCAAAAATTTTGGGTATCGAAATCGGGCAAAGTCTGCATAAAAGGGCTCTCCTGGCCAAATGGTTTAACTTTGGCAGGTCCCTGCTGTTCTGTTATGAAACTAGAATATCTTTTGCAGATTCTGGAAGTGATTGCGATCGCAAAGCTCTATTCGTTGCTTTGGAATCGACTTTTGAAAATGAGAGGGCGTAAAATTCCCCAAAAAAATTTGGCGACGATATCGAGCACATGCCTTCATAAAAGGGCTCTCCTGGCCAAATGGTTTAACTTTGGCAGGTCCCTGCTGTTCTGTTATGAAAGTAGACTTCGTGGGGCAGATTCTGGAAGTGATTGCGATCGCAAAGCTCTATTGGTTGCTTTGGAATCGGCTTTTGAAAAAAATTCTGTGAAAATCGCAAAAATTTTGGGTATCGAAATCGGGCAAAGTCTGCATAAAAGGGCTCTCCTGGCCAAATGGTTTAACTTTGGCAGGTCCCTGCTGTTCTGTTATGAAACTAGAATATCTTTTGCAGTTTCTGGAAGTGATTGCGATCGCAAAGCTCTATTCGTTGCTTTGGAATCGACTTTTGAAAATGAGAGGGCGTAAAATTCCCCAAAAAAATTTGGCGACGATATCGAGCACATGCCTTCATAAAAGGGCTCTCCTGGCCAAATGGTTTAACTTTGGCTGGTCCCTGCTGTTCTGTTATGAAAGTAGACTTCGTGGGGCAGATTCTGGAAGTGATTGCGATCGCAAAGCTCTATTGGTTGCTTTGGAATCTGCTTTTGAAAAAAATTCTGTGAAAATCGCAAAAATTTTGGGTATCGAAATCGGGCAAAGTCTGCATAAAAGGGCTCTCCTGGCCAAATGGTTTAACTTTGGCAGGTCCCTGCTGTTCTGTTATGAAACTAGAATATCTTTTGCAGATTCTGGAAGTGATTGCGATCGCAAAGCTCTATTCGTTGCTTTGGAATCGACTTTTGAAAATGAGAGGGCGTAAAATTCCCCAAAAAAATTTGGCGACGATATCGAGCACATGCCTTCATAAAAGGGCTCTCCTGGCCAAATGGTTTAACTTTGGCAGGTCCCTGCTGTTCTGTTATGAAAGTAGACTTCGTGGGGCAGATTCTGGAAGTGATTGCGATCGCAAAGCTCTATTGGTTGCTTTGGAATCGGCTTTTGAAAAAAATTCTGTGAAAATCGCAAAAATTTTGGGTATCGAAATCGGGCAAAGTCTGCATAAAAGGGCTCTCCTGGCCAAATGGTTTAACTTTGGCAGGTCCCTGCTGTTCTGTTATGAAACTAGAATATCTTTTGCAGATTCTGGAAGTGATTGCGATCGCAAAGCTCTATTCGTTGCTTTGGAATCGACTTTTGAAAATGAGAGGGCGTAAAATTCCCCAAAAAAATTTGGCGAAGATATCGAGCACATGCCTTCATAAAAGGGCTCTCCTGGCCAAATGGTTTAACTTTGGCAGGTCCCTGCTGTTCTGTTATGAAAGTAGACTTCGTGGGGCAGATTCTGGAAGTGATTGCGATCGCAAAGCTCTATTGGTTGCTTTGGAATCGGCTTTTGAAAAAAATTCTGTGAAAATCGCAAAAATTTTGGGTATCGAAATCGGGCAAAGTCTGCATAAAAGGGCTCTCCTGGCCAAATGGTTTAACTTTGGCAGGTCCCTGCTGTTCTGTTATGAAACTAGAATATCTTTTGCAGATTCTGGAAGTGATTGCGATCGCAAAGCTCTATTCGTTGCTTTGGAATCGACTTTTGAAAATGAGAGGGCGTAAAATTCCCCAAAAAAATTTGGCGACGATATCGAGCACATGCCTTCATAAAAGGGCTCTCCTGGCCAAATGGTTTAACTTTGGCAGGTCCCTGCTGTTCTGTTATGAAAGTAGACTTCGTGGGGCAGATTCTGGAAGTGATTGCGATCGCAAAGCTCTATTGGTTGCTTTGGAATCGGCTTTTGAAAAAAATTCTGTGAAAATCGCAAAAATTTTGGGTATCGAAATCGGGCAAAGTCTGCATAAAAGGGCTCTCCTGGCCAAATGGTTTAACTTTGGCAGGTCCCTGCTGTTCTGTTATGAAACTAGAATATCTTTTGCAGATTCTGGAAGTGATTGCGATCGCAAAGCTCTATTCGTTGCTTTGGAATCGACTTTTGAAAATGAGAGGGCGTAAAATTCCCCAAAAAAATTTGGCGACGATATCGAGCACATGCCTTCATAAAAGGGCTCTCCTGGCCAAATGGTTTAACTTTGGCAGGTCCCTGCTGTTCTGTTATGAAAGTAGACTTCGTGGGGCAGATTCTGGAAGTGATTGCGATCGCAAAGCTCTATTGGTTGCTTTGGAATCGGCTTTTGAAAAAAATTCTGTGAAAATCGCAAAAATTTTGGGTATCGAAATCGGGCAAAGTCTGCATAAAAGGGCTCTCCTGGCCAAATGGTTTAACTTTGGCAGGTCCCTGCTGTTCTGTTATGAAACTAGAATATCTTTTGCAGATTCTGGAAGTGATTGCGATCGCAAAGCTCTATTCGTTGCTTTGGAATCGACTTTTGAAAATGAGAGGGCGTAAAATTCCCCAAAAAAATTTGGCGACGATATCGAGCACATGCCTTCATAAAAGGGCTCTCCTGGCCAAATGGTTTAACTTTGGCAGGTCCCTGCTGTTCTGTTATGAAAGTAGACTTCGTGGGGCAGATTCTGGAAGTGATTGCGATCGCAAAGCTCTATTGGTTGCTTTGGAATCGGCTTTTGAAAAAAATTCTGTGAAAATCGCAAAAATTTTGGGTATCGAAATCGGGCAAAGTCTGCATAAAAGGGCTCTCCTGGCCAAATGGTTTAACTTTGGCAGGTCCCTGCTGTTCTGTTATGAAACTAGAATATCTTTTGCAGATTCTGGAAGTGATTGCGATCGCAAAGCTCTATTCGTTGCTTTGGAATCGACTTTTGAAAATGAGAGGGCGTAAAATTCCCCAAAAAAATTTGGCGACGATATCGAGCACATGCCTTCATAAAAGGGCTCTCCTGGCCAAATGGTTTAACTTTGGCAGGTCCCTGCTGTTCTGTTATGAAAGTAGACTTCGTGGGGCAGATTCTGGAAGTGATTGCGATCGCAAAGCTCTATTGGTTGCTTTGGAATCGGCTTTTGAAAAAAATTCTGTGAAAATCGCAAAAATTTTGGGTATCGAAATCGGGCAAAGTCTGCATAAAAGGGCTCTCCTGGCCAAATGGTTTAACTTTGGCAGGTCCCTGCTGTTCTGTTATGAAACTAGAATACCTTTTGCAGATTCTGGAAGTGATTGCGATCGCAAAGCTCTATTCGTTGCTTTGGAATCGACTTTTGAAAATGAGAGGGCGTAAAATTCCCCAAAAAAATTTGGCGAAGATATCGAGCACATGCCTTCATAAAAGGGCTCTCCTGGCCAAATGGTTTAACTTTGGCAGGTCCCTGCTGTTCTGTTATGAAAGTAGACTTCGTGGGGCAGATTCTGGAAGTGATTGCGATCGCAAAGCTCTATTGGTTGCTTTGGAATCGGATTTTGAAAAAAATTCTGTGAAAATCGCAAAAATTTTGGGTATCGAAATCGGGCAAAGTCTGCATAAAAGGGCTCTCCTGGCCAAATGGTTTAACTTTGGCAGGTCCCTGCTGTTCTGTTATGAAACTAGAATATCTTTTGCAGATTCTGGAAGTGATTGCGATCGCAAAGCTCTATTCGTTGCTTTGGAATCGACTTTTGAAAATGAGAGGGCGTAAAATTCCCCAAAAAAATTTGGCGACGATATCGAGCACATGCCTTCATAAAAGGGCTCTCCTGGCCAAATGGTTTAACTTTGGCAGGTCCCTGCTGTTCTGTTATGAAAGTAGACTTCGTGGGGCAGATTCTGGAAGTGATTGCGATCGCAAAGCTCTATTGGTTGCTTTGGAATCGGCTTTTGAAAAAAATTCTGTGAAAATCGCAAAAATTTTGGGTATCGAAATCGGGCAAAGTCTGCATAAAAGGGCTCTCCTGGCCAAATGGTTTAACTTTGGCAGGTCCCTGCTGTTCTGTTATGAAACTAGAATATCTTTTGCAGATTCTGGAAGTGATTGCGATCGCAAAGCTCTATTCGTTGCTTTGGAATCGACTTTTGAAAATGAGAGGGCGTAAAATTCCCCAAAAAAATTTGGCGACGATATCGAGCACATGCCTTCATAAAAGGGCTCTCCTGGCCAAATGGTTTAACTTTGGCAGGTCCCTGCTGTTCTGTTATGAAAGTAGACTTCGTGGGGCAGATTCTGGAAGTGATTGCGATCGCAAAGCTCTATTGGTTGCTTTGGAATCGGCTTTTGAAAAAAATTCTGTGAAAATCGCAAAAATTTTGGGTATCGAAATCGGGCAAAGTCTGCATAAAAGGGCTCTCCTGGCCAAATGGTTTAACTTTGGCAGGTCCCTGCTGTTCTGTTATGAAACTAGAATATCTTTTGCAGATTCTGGAAGTGATTGCGATCGCAAAGCTCTATTCGTTGCTTTGGAATCGACTTTTGAAAATGAGAGGGCGTAAAATTCCCCAAAAAAATTTGGCGACGATATCGAGCACATGCCTTCATAAAAGGGCTCTCCTGGCCAAATGGTTTAACTTTGGCAGGTCCCTGCTGTTCTGTTATGAAAGTAGACTTCGTGGGGCAGATTCTGGAAGTGATTGCGATCGCAAAGCTCTATTGGTTGCTTTGGAATCGGCTTTTGAAAAAAATTCTGTGAAAATCGCAAAAATTTTGGGTATCGAAATCGGGCAAAGTCTGCATAAAAGGGCTCTCCTGGCCAAATGGTTTAACTTTGGCAGGTCCCTGCTGTTCTGTTATGAAACTAGAATATCTTTTGCAGATTCTGGAAGTGATTGCGATCGCAAAGCTCTATTCTTTGCTTTGGAATCGACTTTTGAAAATGAGAGGGCGTAAAATTCCCCAAAAAAATTTGGCGACGATATCGAGCACATGCCTTCATAAAAGGGCTCTCCTGGCCAAATGGTTTAACTTTGGCAGGTCCCTGCTGTTCTGTTATGAAAGTAGACTTCGTGGGGCAGATTCTGGAAGTGATTGCGATCGCAAAGCTCTATTGGTTGCTTTGGAATCGGCTTTTGAAAAAAATTCTGTGAAAATCGCAAAAATTTTGGGTATCGAAATCGGGCAAAGTCTGCATAAAAGGGCTCTCCTGGCCAAATGGTTTAACTTTGGCAGGTCCCTGCTGTTCTGTTATGAAACTAGAATATCTTTTGCAGATTCTGGAAGTGATTGCGATCGCAAAGCTCTATTCGTTGCTTTGGAATCGACTTTTAAAAATGAGAGGGCGTAAAATTCCCCAAAAAAAATTTGGCGACGATATCGAGCACATGCCTTCATAAAAGGGCTCTCCTGGCCAAATGGTTTAACTTTGGCAGGTCCCTGCTGTTCTGTTATGAAAGTAGACTTCGTGGGGCAGATTCTGGAAGTGATTGCGATCGCAAAGCTCTATTGGTTGCTTTGGAATCGGCTTTTGAAAAAAATTCTGTGAAAATCGCAAAAATTTTGGGTATCGAAATCGGGCAAAGTCTGCATAAAAGGGCTCTCCTGGCCAAATGGTTTAACTTTGGCAGGTCCCTGCTGTTCTGTTATGAAACTAGAATATCTTTTGCAGATTCTGGAAGTGATTGCGATCGCAAAGCTCTATTCGTTGCTTTGGAATCGACTTTTGAAAATGAGAGGGCGTAAAATTCCCCAAAAAAATTTGGCGACGATATCGAGCACATGCCTTCATAAAAGGGCTCTCCTGGCCAAATGGTTTAACTTTGGCAGGTCCCTGCTGTTCTGTTATGAAAGTAGACTTCGTGGGGCAGATTCTGGAAGTGATTGCGATCGCAAAGCTCTATTGGTTGCTTTGGAATCGGCTTTTGAAAAAAATTCTGTGAAAATCGCAAAAATTTTGGGTATCGAAATCGGGCAAAGTCTGCATAAAAGGGCTCTCCTGGCCAAATGGTTTAACTTTGGCAGGTCCCTGCTGTTCTGTTATGAAACTAGAATATCTTTTGCAGATTCTGGAAGTGATTGCGATCGCAAAGCTCTATTCGTTGCTTTGGAATCGACTTTTGAAAATGAGAGGGCGTAAAATTCCCCAAAAAAATTTGGCGACGATATCGAGCACATGCCTTCATAAAAGGGCTCTCCTGGCCAAATTGTTTAACTTTGGCAGGTCCTTGCTGTTCTGTTATGAAAGTAGACTTCGTGGGGCAGATTCTGGAAGTGATTGCGATCGCAAAGCTCTATTGGTTGCTTTGGAATCGGCTTTTGAAAAAAATTCTGTGAAAATCGCAAAAATTTTGGGTATCGAAATCGGGCAAAGTCTGCATAAAAGGGCTCTCGTGGCCAAATGGTTTAACTTTGGCAGGTCCCTGCTGTTCTGTTATGAAACTAGAATATCTTTTGCAGATTCTGGAAGTGATTGCGATCGCAAAGCTCTATTCGTTGCTTTGGAATCGACTTTTGAAAATGAGAGGGCGTAAAATTCCCCAAAAAAATTTGGCGACGATATCGAGCACATGCCTTCATAAAAGGGCTCTCCTGGCCAAATGGTTTAACTTTGGCAGGTCCCTGCTGTTCTGTTATGAAAGTAGACTTCGTGGGGCAGATTCTGGAAGTGATTGCGATCGCAAAGCTCTATTGGTTGCTTTGGAATCGGCTTTTGAAAAAAATTCTGTGAAAATCGCAAAAATTTTGGGTATCGAAATCGGGCAAAGTCTGCATAAAAGGGCTCTCGTGGCCAAATGGTTTAACTTTGGCAGGTCCCTGCTGTTCTGTTATGAAACTAGAATATCTTTTGCAGATTCTGGAAGTGATTGCGATCGCAAAGCTCTATTCGTTGCTTTGGAATCGACTTTTGAAAATGAGAGGGCGTAAAATTCCCCAAAAAAATTTGGCGACGATATCGAGCAAATGCCTTCATAAAAGGGCTCTCCTGGCCAAATGGTTTAACTTTGGCAGGTCCCTGCTGTTCTGTTATGAAAGTAGACTTCGTGGGGCAGATTCTGGAAGTGATTGCGATCGCAAAGCTCTATTGGTTCCTTTGGAATCGGCTTTTGAAAAAAATTCTGTGAAAATCGCAAAAATTTTGGGTATCGAAATCGGGCAAAGTCTGCATAAAAGGGCTCTCC
>CAWVNO010000767.1:0-29609 GCA_963930645.1 Salticus scenicus
ATAGCAAATTTTACAGGGAAGCACAGATTATTATACAGATAGGACACTCCCGTATAAGGAAAGCGCAGCTGACGTCACGCTCAGGGCAAAACACTCTACTCAGGGCAAAATATTGGTATTTCCACCAATAGAGATTGTCCTTTTGCCACTCGTGAGTGGAAAAGATTGATTAAAAGAGCGTTTGTTTGTAAACATGCCCTTTCCTTATATTCTTCGGTAACCAAAATTTGACTGCAACGACCCTATTGTCAACGGCTGTAAGTTTCTCGAGATTTCCGGCTTACGCAATCGCTCATCTTATTTTTATTGTATGTATGTTCATTGTAATATTAGTGCAACGTTAAACCCAACATCCAATCAACTAACCATTGTATCGATGTTTACATTTGGCAACTTTGTTATTGTTTACGAAATTGATTGTCGAAAGCAATTTATTTTAAGAAGCAATTATCAAATATTAAGCAAATAAATTTCGAAAATATATAAACCAGAAATATTTTTTTTCATTTTAAAGCATTTTGTATTATTTAAACCAAGCAATGTTAAATATTTAAGATCTTATTCCATACTGTTATTTCAGCATTACAGTTTGTTATATTAATTTGTACACTTAAACACGAATGTGTTTGGCAAAATTTATTGGCAAACATAATAAAAATTAGTTTTCTTTCTTAGAAAATAGCTGTAATGTTATGATTTTGTGAATTTAAAAGTAGTAGAAAAAGTGAAGGAAAGAAAACAGCACATATGTTTTCATTTGGCAACGTTATTATTGTTTATAAACTTGATTGTTAAAAGCAATTTATTTTAAGAAGCAAGTGCTAAATATTAAGAAAATAAACTTTGAATATACATAAACTAAAAAACATTTTTTTCATTTTAAAGCATTTTGTATTATTTAAAACAAGCAACGTTAAATATTTAATGATTCCATACTGCTATTTCAGAATTACAGTTTGTAATTTTAATTTGTACTTGAATATGGATATATTTGACAAAGCATATTTTTAAACATTATAAAAATTAATTTTTATTTCTTAGAAGAATAGCTGTGAATGTTTTGGGGATAATTTTGTGAATTCAAAAACAATAGAAAGTGAAGAAAAAGAAAACTTCCCATACTAACCTGCTACTAACTACTCGCGAAAATGCGAAATAAAAAAACAAATTTCAATCAAAGATGTTATTCATGTAGATTTAACACTTGTAGTTCCCCGGTGTTGACACTAGTGGTGCTACTATATTTCCGGTTCGCGTTTTAGCTTCACTGTCCTATCTGTATGATAATCTGTGCAGGGAAGTGACGTGACGGCATTCTCGTAGAATTTTCAGTTTTGATCCAGTTTCGTTGGGTTTTATGAAACATTCCAAATTAGAAAATTACTTTAGGAATGTTTTCTTTTGGAATAAAATGATTTTAAAATATGGTTTTACCATAAGAAAATTAATAAATATATATATTTATTAATGTTTTTAATGGGTGATTTTTTTTATTAAACTTTTCATTTTTATTGAATGAAAATGGATGTCAAAATATTAAATTTTACCAACTTTAATCGTTTTGTAAAAATTATAATCGATTCAGTCACGTGGTTTTTGGCGATCGATCTCTTGGCGAAAACCATAGAACGCCAGATTTGCGTACGTCATGGAATGTTTACACCACGGAACCAATCAGCTTCGCTGACAAATACGAATCCCGCTTAACTAAACTAAAACCACTAAACGTATTTGGAAGGATAGTTTGTTTTGTTTGTGTGAGCGATTTGAGAGAAATTTTTTTAATTATTCATATAAAACATATTTATATTTTTTCAAGTTATTCTTCCTTTTGATTTGGATACTTTGAAATTGAATAGATTTTGTTTGATGAATAAATATCTCGCGGGTGTATTCATTATAGGATTGCTGCAACTTCATTATTGCATCTTTAAGACTACTTTTATTTGCTATATATATTTTAATCGTCTTATTATTTAATACTCACCAAAATTTATTGTAAACTTATATTAAATTTATAACTTTTAAAATGAAAAATCTACATAGAAGTATTTTTTGAATAAGTTGAATGTATATCTTTTTCTTTCCTATATATATATAATCTTAAATGTGCCTGACATTAATTTAATTTTACTATATAGCTGTTGATTCGTAATAAGGCAATTCCACGGAAATGTCAACCTGAACGTCAATATTTCAAATTTAACAAAATTTTGAGTGTGATACTTACATATTTTTAAAGCTTGTAATACATATTTTAGTAGTGTGAAGTTTGAATTATATAAATTGTTCTGTAAAAAGGGGTTCGTCCATGTGCTTTCAGATTAGGATATTTAAGAAATGGACTTGCATGAAATGCTTAAGTATGTTGCTTGTTACTTGTACATGTATAATTTTAAATATTTAATTATTTTGGAAAAAAAAATGATGTAACAATTTTGTCAAAAGTTTACTCTTTAATAATCCTCTTGTAAATATTAATTTTACATATTTACTTAACGTATTTGAAGCTGGATGCTGTTAAATTAAATTAAAAAAGAAACAGATTAAGTTTAGGTTATGAATTATCGTTATTTTATTGAAATACAGTGTAAACAGATAAAAGTAAGCTTAATCGCAAATTTATCATCTACCACTTGTATTTAATTTAATTTTCAATGCAGTATCTATAAATAAAGGTTAATTTGCAGAAAATTATGCATTAAAAAGTTTAAAAGTACTGTGCAAAGCCCTGTTTAAAATATAATCTATAATATTTATTGAATTAGTTAAAGGCAGACTATTTTGTGCTACACATGCTTTAAAAATTTTTTTGTTTGTAAAATCAACCCATGCCAAGTGTGCTTTTAATTTTAAACATTCAGGAATCATTCCTCTTTTTGAAATAAATGATAAAATGCTCTTAAAAATATATTATTTCTTTTGATTTTGAAACTTGGCCATTTTTTAGCTTAAATAAACACATTATGTTTTTTAAGACATAGAGAAATTTCGGCCTCCTCATTTTAAAGAGAATTTCATAAGATTTAATTTGATGTCTACCTTGATTATGTTAGTTAAAAAAATATTTTTATTTATTTATAAAGATAGTGTTTTGTAAACTTTTTGAAAAAAAAAAAAATACTAACTATAATAACTTGAACTTTTTAATAATGAATTATGACAAGTTACTGTTCATGTAAGAATATAATTATCATTACTTACATGGTAAAAGACCTCATTTTTAAAATTGGTAATCTATAAAAGATGAATACACGTATGGATTTTACTATAGCTGAAGTCGAAGAATCCATAGCCTAGTGTAGGGAAGGGGCCGGCACCTGGAAAACAAATAAACCCCTACACAATGCAGCTATGGAGGAGACTCCAGGTGTCAGGTTGAAAATCAACCGTCAAAGGCCTAATTTTTTTCTTTACAATATTTTGTTATTATTTTCTTAAACTTTAAAGAAATTTATCTGTTAAGTTTAAAACAAATAATAACTGCTAAGCTTACATTGTAAAATACAGAAAAATAACTTTAAAGTAAGCTTTAAATATCAATTTATTCTTTTTAAGATATTTTGTATTTTCTTTTTCCCTCTCTGTTAATAAACACAAGGTCATAGTAAATTTCTGCATAATTTGTCACTTTGTCATATGTTTTTAAACAGTAGGTACATAGAAAGAAATTAAGTAGTTAGATAATTTAAGTACTTAAATTAAACTCTTAATAGAAAGTATTGTTAGAGTATAACACATAATTTATTTTAACATTTTTACAGTATATGTTTCATGTATAGAATTATGCAATATACTTAAGTTGTATGAAAAGTATTTTGAACATGAAGGACATTTTATACTAGATATTATTAAAAATCATTGCAAATTCAGTGTAATCATTATAGTAGATATGTACTAATTATCATACTAGTTAATTTTCAATTAAAATATTCTAATATCTAAAATAATTAATAAGATAAGATTTTTTAGTCTTTATATATACATTTTTTTTTCTTTCACCTTATTTACTAAGCCTAACTGTGAGTATTTTCCTGTGATTATTCTTATTTAAATGTTTATAGAATACTAATTCAGGGTTCCCACGGTCCTTGAAAGTCCTTAAGAAGTACTTGAATTTCATTTTCTTTTTCAAGGGCCCTTGAAAGTACTTGACTTTTGTGCAAAGTCCTTGAAATCCTTGAATTTTCCATTCCAATAGACGGGCTTAGCGCAAATTCTGTCAAGGCGACTATCTCCATCTCCACATGCACACGCCATTGTCTAATATAATGATTTTGTCATAAAATTATTTCATTGTCTTGCTTTTGCATATAGTTTCAACTTATTTGTTTTTTTGCCAGTCTCATACCTGTTTGATGGACTGGTCATTAATTTTAAGCAGAAAGTAACCAGATCAGGACTCAAACCTAAAAACTTTGGAATATCATAATGATTCCAAATCTTGAACTAATCATTTTTTGACTCTTGTAAAAGTTAATTTGGTCAATCCATCAAAAATGTATTGTGAAAACATTACCATATATTAACATATGGTTAAACATTAACATTTTAATATATTAACTTTTGCTTTGAAGTAAATACCGATAACAGTGCCTGTTTATTTCTCACATACTTTACCACTTCCTTCGTATTTGAGAAGATCATTTGAAAAGTTTTAATTTTATAGATGTCACTTAATAATAAATTTAATCCATGAGCTGCACAACCGATTGGAAAAATATGTGCATATTCTGCTTGAACTAACTGCCATGCTGCTTTCATATTACTTGCATTATCAGTTACTATGGCTGTAACTTTTTGCGCACCAATCTCTTCAATGACCTTTATCAGTTCTTGGCTAATATATTGTGCAGTATGTCGATTTTCTTTCACTTCCAAAGATTTGTAAAATATTGGTGAAGGCGTAGTTACAATATAGCTCACTCTGCCTTCATTACGTAAGTTACTCCAGCCATCTGTAACTATACAGTAACAAAATCCGCTTTACTAATTTGTTCATTTACAAAATGAATCACCTCCTCATACAGATTATCTAACAGCCTATTACTTAGATCATGTCGAGAAGGAACTATATATGATGGCCTGATTAACTGAAAAAACTGCTGCCAATAGCTATTATCAGTTATTGACAAAGGCATGTTGGATGAATAAATAGCTTTAGCGAAAGCAGAGTCTAGTTTTTCAGCCTCACTTTTAGACATTGAATCAAAATACGATCTTAAAGATGGTTTCTTTAACTGGTGTGCTTTAGAACAGCTTGCAACAGAGGCAGGATTAGGAACATTGTCTGAAACTAGAAGAGTAGAGGAGGAATCATCGGCTGCAAAAGATTCTGAAGAGTCTTGATCAATTGATATACTTTTAGACATGGTTGAATCAATTATCAGTTCTTGAGAACCAACGATAACCTCATCATCTGTATTTGAAAACACAGGTACAGATACAACAATAGTTTTTCGTTTACAGACATCTAAATGTTTTGCCATTTTGGTGGCATTAGGTACCATGTATACTTTCTCACAGTATTTGCACTTAGCAGTTCTTTTATACTCAATAAAATGTTCCCACACATTTGATATGGGTCTAACCATCTTAAATAAATAGAAGGTTGCACAAATAGATAGCAAAAACACAAAATAAAAATCGTATTCGAAATTCCTCCAAAACACTCTAAATTGTACTCGAAATTAGATATTAATCCAAGTTCCAAGTTAGCGGTAGCGCGCGTTTACAAATACATACGGGAAAGAAGAGTTGAGTTGTTTTCTACAGTTACAGTTAAAAATGCTAAATAGGAAATTATTAAAAATAATAAAAATGCAAAAAATGTGTCCATGCACGAAATTTTTTCAAAACTCCCAGAAATTTTTTTAATTCCCGGGAATTTTCAAAACGCCCTTCCCAAAAAACCCGGTTTATTTCCGGGGAAGAAACGGGTTTTTTCCAGCCTTTGCAACACTAGTGAAACATGTATATTTATGCATGTATGAAAACGCATTCATAATACATATATACATATGTATATATAAGAGAAAGCATTAAACAGATTACATTTTATGTCGAATATATATCGTGTAAACTGTACATGCACACCATATGATGTACTAGAAAAATTCGTACAACACTGAAAATTAAAATTAAGTAGTTTTCCCATTTATATACTTCACAATGAATCAGAAATACTTTGTGACACCCTGTTAGTCAATCAATTACGCTAATCATATCTTATTTCACAGATATTGCTATTGGTATTGGGAGTAAAGGCGAGAGATTGCACTAAGGTCCTAGACCTGAAGGGGAGTGCCTTCCGTGGGGTCTTTCTAAAGGGTCCTAGCGCGCCTTTACACAAGTTTTGGTGAAAACCACGGAAAACACCAAACGGCTCGGTCGACGAGAGCGACCTGGGATCGAACTCGTAATCATACGTCTACCAGTTTACAGGACAGAACCTCTCGAGTGCTAGCGGTCCCTTATTTTACAGGAAAAATTATTTTATATACATCAAATAGATGTATATTAATTTTGTTACATCGTATTTAGTATAAAGGTACCAAATTGTGCTTTAAATATGTACCTCGCATAGAATATACAAATTATTGTAATTAGTTCCTTTTTCGATAATTATTAGTAGGAAACATTTTTATATTAAAATCCAAACATTAATATTATATATAATACAATATTGAATTATCTTAAATAATTCAATAATTTAAAAAAAAAAAAAATCTATTTTTAATAATTAAATTACGCATTATCAATTAAAATATTTTATTAAATGAATTTTAACCTTAAAAAAAAAAAAAAAAAAGAAAAAAAAAAAGATATATATATATATATATAAGCATTCTTTTTTCTTTTAAATCTTTTTTCTTAAAAATATTTTACAATAAGATTCACAATTAAAATCTGAAACATTATTATTCAAGCAATCTCATTTTTTTTTCAATTGAAATGTATATTTTTAATAATTAAATTAGTTTTTCAATTAGGTCTTTTAAATTAAATAATTTTAATTAGCTCCTTAATTTTATGATGAAGGATAGTAAAAAATCTTTTAATGTTTAAGAACATTTTGTAATAGTATTTTTATTTAAACGACCAAACAGTAGTATTAAGCAATCTGAACTAATTGAATTATTTAAAAAATATATATTTTTAATAATTAAATTAATTTTTAATTAAAATATATTGCTATAAATTATGCATATATGTATATATAATTATTTATAGTAAAAGAATCATTTTATATTAAAAAAAAAAATTATATATTCGTGGTGATTGTGGTAGTGTTAAAGCCGGTTGATAACTTGAGTGCCCTACACCTGCGTGAAATGCTCTCCGGGTTGGGAATAGGGGGCGGGAGCCTTAGCCTATACTTGCGAAAGTTTCGGAGAAAACCACGGGAAACTCTGAACGGCTTGGTCGACGAACGCGACTTCGGATCGAACTTAACACTTCCATTCTACTAGCATCGATTAACGCTCGGATGTTTAAATAAACTTTTTAACTGAAAGTCCAGACAACAGTATTAAAAAATCTCACTTAATTGAAATCTTAAAAATTTTATTTTTAATTAATAAATTAGTGTTTTACTCAGAATATTTCATTAAATATTTTCATAACTAGGTTTTCCTTATAATCATTCATATATATATATATATATATATATATATATAATCTTTTATTATTAAAAGTATTTTAAAACAGTTTCTTTCTTTTTTTTTTTTTTTTTTTTAAATTAATATTAAAACCCAAAACAATAGTATTAAATAATCTGGACTAATTTATTATATGTATATATTATATGTATATTAGTTAAGATAGTTTTCTAAAATTTTTAGTTAATTTTTTAAAACTTATTTTTATTTATTTATTTATTTATTTTATTTTACTTTTTAATCATTCATAGAAAATATATATATATATATATTAATTAAAAAAAAATAAAAATAGGTTTTCCATTTAAAAGCTCAAATAGTTCTATTAAACAAATTAATTTAAACATTAAAAATTTTCACTTTTAATAAATAAAGATGTTTTTAATATATATTTTATTTTTTAACTTTTTGTGTATAATCTTTCACATAATATTATATATACATATACACACACAAAGTATTTTGAAAAAAATTAAAAGCATCCATGTACATTCATCTACACATACAACGAGTTGTAATGATGGCTAAATTTTAGCAGAAACCTCGCCCTATCAGATGTATGTAACTCTCAGTATATATTACTTAAGACTCTAATGATAATTAAACAAAGTTTCATTAATATCTTAATATATATATATATATATATATATATATATATATATTTATCTTGCTATACTGATTGTGGTCCCGTTTAGCCTTCCCCCCCTTCCATGTATATTTGAGCTTTAGTGGGGTTTTTGTCCGGTGGGGATTTTGTCCGGCGGGGCTTTTGTCCGGTGGGGCTTTTGTCCGGGACCCATATAATGTGTACTTCCATAACGGTTTCGATCATAGACTAACATGGGCTTTGAATGACCTTGATGATCCGTGATGCATCACTTAAAATTAATTTTTTTGATTAACATATTGGGTTGTTCGATAAATAATGTCGTTTTTTAAAACCTTCGCTTCTAAAAACAAAAGGCTTCTTCGAACGTGGAATTTTTCAACTTACCGAATGGTAGCAAAAGGTCATCCAACAAAATAGTCAATATATCATTGATTAATGTTTGTTGTTAATATAAATAAATTCACTTTGAAAAACATGAAAAAAAAAACGACATTATTTATAGAACAACCCAATATTTATTGTTCAATAATACAATTTTATCAGGGGTAAAAGAAAAAAAAAATCGTTTATAATTCAGTTACTCCTTTTTCTATTTTAGGTGTTAAAATTCTACCAGATACAATTTTTAATAAGTGATACAAGTTATTTTCCAGGAAACAAATTACTTTTTGCTTAAATGTATTTTTCAATATAAACCTCTAAACCACCTTTCCTAAGGATATGGCAGTTCTCCTCTATTATTTCCTTATAATAATACTAATCTGAAATGTGATATAAATCTCAACATCCATTTCAAGGAAAAATCATTTATTTGAGAAAGAGGTTCAAAGAAATATTTTATTTAAAAAAAAGTATAAATAATAATAATAATATGAGTGCACACGTTTGCACATGTGTAAAACCTTGTTCATGTGAAATCAATTTAAAAGAATTCATTAAAAATGATAATTTGAGTGAAAGTTCTTGCACTCATGTAGTTGAAAAGCCGTACGTATGTGGTGTATGTCACAAAGGATTTTCCCTAAAAGCAGATTTAAAGAGACATACACGTACACATTCAGGAGAAAAACCATATGAGTGTAGAATGTGTCATAAAAGGTTTACGCAAAATGCACATTTAAACGTACATATGGGTACTCATGTAGCAAAAATGCCATACGTGTGTGTATTATGTCATAAAGGATTTACCATAGAAGGACATTTAAATACACATATGTGTAGCCATACAAGAGAAAAGCATTACGTGTGTGAAATATGTTCCAAAGGATTTAGTATTAAAGGAAGTCTGGATAAACATTCACGTATCCATACAGGAGAAAAACCATACTTGTGTGAAATATGTTCTAAAGCGTTTGCCGACAAAGGAAGTTTGAAAAAGCATTCACGCCATCATACAGGAGAAAAGCCGTTATGTGAAATATGTTCTAAAGTGTTTGCCGATACAGGAAGTTTGAAAAAGCATTCACGCCTTCATACAGGAGAAAAACCATATGTGTGTGGAATTTGTTTTAAAGGTTTTAGACTGAAAGCATGCTTGGATAAACATTCACGAACTCACACTGGAGAAAAGCCGTTTGTATGTCGGATATGTCTAAAAGGATTTACCCAAAAAGGACATTTAAATACACATGAACGTTCTCACACAGGAGAAAAGCCGTATGTGTGTGAAACATGTCATAAAAGATTTTTCCAAAAAGGACATTTAAATACACATATGCGCTATCATAGAAAGGAAAAACCATATGAGTGTGAAATATGTGCTAAAAGATATACTGAAAAAGGTGATTTGAATAAACATTCACTCACTCATACAGGAGAAAAGCCGTATGTGTGTAAAATATGCCAAAAAAGATTTTCTATAAGCGGTAGTTTAAATAGACATCTACGGACCCATACAAAAGAAAAGCCATATGTGTGTGAAATATGTTCTAAAAGATTTGCTGTAAAGAATGTTCTAAATAGACATCTACTCATCCATACCAAAGAAAAGAAATAAGCATGTGAAATATATCATAAAAGGTTTACTATAAATAGTCTAAATATGCTTCGATGTATCATGGGTGTAGCCAGGGGACCCCATCATACAATTGAAATAATTACTATAAAAGTTAATGTAATTTAAAACATATATATATTTTTTTTCCAAACTGTTCATTCGGCAGCAAAATTATTGAAACGCTAACATAATTCTTATGTAAAAGATTGGCACCTAATACTGTTTTGTTAGGTAAATATTTGTCGAGTTTATTATATGCTGTTTCTGAAAATGCAAGATGATAAAAACTAGCGGTCATATTTAAAAAAAAAGGTATATGAAATTGTGGATGTGTGCTTCAATAATTTTGCTGCCTACTGTATAATTTCAAACCAATAAACATATAAGAAAAAACATGGAAATCGCTTCAGTTTTCAAGCTTTTTATTTTTACATATATTGAAATTCAGTACAAACATCAGAAATCTAATTAAGATCTATGATAATAAATAAGTTATCAATGACTTCCTGTATTATGAGCTAGAAGTTAACCCTGGCTACTTAAATGTTCTACCCCCCTGCACATAAATAAAAACATGAATTGATATCTATGTAATGAAATTGCTATGAACTGTAATTAACGTGTGTATAATGAAATAATGAATACCTAAAAAATATTTATATATCTTCTTTTATTTAAAAACAAAACAAAAAATTGTGAAATACAACTTAACTATAATTTATTCTTCTTAGAAACTTTATTTATTGATTTTTTAGAGGGAATGTGTGTGTGTGGGGGGGGAGGTGAGAAATATATTTTAAGGAATGTACTCATCTTACAATGTCATTAAGAAAAATAATTCTAGATATATTCTGTAATTGGGTTTTTTCTCCAGGATTTTGAGTAGCTGAGAGTTTCTTATCCTGATGAAGGTTCTAAACAAAAAGTACCAGGTCACGCTCATCAACATAGCCCTTTGAAATTATCTATAGTTTTTCTTTCTTTTTTTTTTTTTTTTTTTTTTATCAAACGCAAACCTCGAACACAAATTAAGACTGTTTAGGAAAAACCCCACAAGGGAAGTACTAAGACCTTCATGTAGTTAATTGGCCAATGGCAAATATATCTAGATAGAATCTCACGTTACAATTCATACATTTTCCTATGCATAAATGTAAAGTTTGTTATTGAATTTTCATATCTAATATTTAATGTTATTTATACAATACATACATACAAAAAGAAAAAAAAAATCTGGTGTGAAATAACCACACGACTTCCATAATCCACTATTACACGTATTATAAGATTTTTTTTTTTTTTAAAGATAATGTGATCAGAAGATATAAAATTGACCTAACAAAGTTGAGAGTCTTCTACAATATAGGAAAACGTTAACCAGTCTGATTTTGGCTATTTACCTGGCAACCATACGGAGGGTTGCTAGCCCTTGTTATACATCATTATATTGGCGTTAAAATATTTTATGTTTATATTAAATAAATGTTTCGTTCGATGTTCGATTGCATGATGGGAATTTCTATTTATTTACGAAACCAAATTTAGACATGGGAAGAGAAAAGTATTTTTTGTTCTTTTTTATTAGGTGAATTTTAAATCAATTAATAGTTTGTTGTCTTAATATTTTAATTTTAATTTAATAATGTTGATAAATTTATTACATGAAGCATGTGAAACGATTCACAATTTCGCATTAAATTGAATCTATTCATTATATTTTTTTCAGAGTAGTAAAGTAAGAGGGTTTTTCTCTTTCTTTAATTAGCAAGTAATGGAAATTTACCAGCTGCTTATTTGAAAAAAAATAAATAAATAAATAAAATAAATAAATAAATACGTTCCTGAATCTTTTTCATTACTGAAAAAAAAACTTTATATATTGCTATATAGTTATGCTATGGAAAATAAAGCTGTAAGTGTCAAATAAGAATGCAAGCAAGTTGAATAAAATACTAATATAATATTTTATAACTTAAATGCAATGTCTTAAACTATAATAAACTATGTATAAAAAATATAATGTTTAATAACTTAAATGCTACATGTCTTCACATGTAGCTTATTAGTATTACCTCAGAGAAATTATTTTTATTTACTTGGAAAATACTTGTATATTGCGTTAAGCAATAATACAAATCCATGTTTCCTATGTTAATAATAGTAATTTAAAAAAGAAAAATCCATGTTTTTCCTTCTTTTAATGTTTATGTTTAAAACTGGAATAATTTTATTCTTTCATTGTTGTATATTGGTATGTGCATTTCAATAGAATGAGCATTATTATCTATATGAAATGTTATCCATTTATTTTATAATATCATTTATGTTATAAAAATGATGAAATTTGTTAATAGTGTATCTTTTGATCACTAAGTTAAAAAAAAAGTAAATAATATCAGAATTGTTGAATCCCAAACTAATAACTTTCATTGGAATTCGAATGACTCAGAAGAAAATAGATACTTTATATCTGACTAAAAGGTTTAACTCTCATATTATTTAACTCTCAACATAAATTGACGCATTACTAAAATAACTCAAAAGAAGAATACGCCAAATCATAATGACACTAATAACACAGCAACTTTATTCCAAAACCAAAACACAAAGACAATATCTAGCTGTTGCCAGATTACTAAATCATAACTAAAAGTTTATATCAGTCCTTTCCTAACATCCTCCCACCTTGAGTTGTGGGGGAGGCACGACTCAAAACAAACTAAAACACTACAAGTCCAATCTCACAGGAACATTAATTGTCCGTCCACATCTTGTTCTTTTAATTTCTCGTTCAGACACTACAGGGGTTGTTACACGTTGTTCAGACATCTTTGGTCTTGGCGCATGATTTTTTACTACTTGTTTCTGAATAATTTTGGCTTCAGACGCTGTTATTTCTAGCGGATATAGACGCTGAATAGGTCTAATTAACTCTCTGTCTGCCGTCTGGAGCTTCACCAATCTCACGACTCCTTCGGCTCCAGGAAGGAGTTCTGTGACCCGTCCAAGAGGCCATTCGATACGTCTTCTGTTGTCACATCCAATAATAACCACATCACCTACGGCTATAGTTGACCACCTTTTAGACTTGGGTTTTTGAACAAGTGCACCTAAATATTCTGATCTGAATCTCTTCCTCAGTTCTTTTTGTAGAGCCAGTCTGTACTTCACCCTCTTGTTAAGGCTGTTGTGATCCGCAGCATCACAATCTGGAACACCAAATTCCTTTATGTCCTGCAGAAATAATGATGGAGTCAGAGGAACAAGTTCAGAATCCTTTTCTGATACATATGTGAGAGGTCGGGAATTTATGATGGACTCACAATCACATAATACTGTGATCAGCTCTTCATATTTTAAACATACTCGACCTAAGATTCTTTTCAATAGATCTTTCATTATTCTTATCAATCTTTCCCACCAGCCACCCCACCACGAGGCAGTTGGAGGGTTGAATTTCCATTGAATACGATTAACTGCACTATATTTGCTTATGCGATTCCAGTCTAAGGACTGCAGCACGTTTGCAGCTCCAACGAAGTTGGTTCCATTGTCGCAATAAATTACAGAGCATCTTCCTCTTCTTGCTATGAATCTACGCAATGCCAACAAAAAAGCATCAGTTGTCATTTCTGAAACCAATTCTAGGTGGACGGCCCTATAAATTGCACAAGTAAAAAGACAAACCCAAACCTTCTCATGTCCTTTTAAAATTAAAGGTCCAGCACAGTCAACACCGGTGATTTCAAATACTGCAGCATCTCGAACACGATTTTCTGGAAGAGGAGCTGTAATGGCATCTAGATTCCTACCAGAATACCTTTTGCACCTAACGCATTTAGAAATAACGGATCTCACCGTTCTTCTGCCGTTTAGTATCCAAAAATGTTCTCTCAAAATATTTAACAAAATCTGAGTACCTGCATGGCCATTTTTTACATGATGATGAAATATCAAAAGCCTCACTACTTCGTGTTGTGAAGGAAGAATTGCAGGTTTCCTAAAATCGTCACAGTCTTCTCTATAAACAATCTTTGTTCTAAGTCTGATGATACCCTCTTGATCTTTAAATACTTCTAAGGACTTTAGCTTTTCATCCTTTTCATTTATAAATGTCTCCCTTTGTATCATCATCAATATTCTTTTTTCAGCTTCCACAAACTCTTCAGAATCAAGGCTGCCACGTTTTCTTACTTCCTCTGAAAGACGACAGTTTCTTACGAATCTCAATATCCATCCAATCAAATAAACAATCTTCTCGTATTGGGAAAAATAGCGATAATACCAATCAGTTTCAAGATTTTCATTATTGGCGATCAGGACAATATCCGAGGAGGAACGAATACTCTTTTTCCGTTCTTTAAGAACTTCATTTTCATCAGCAACATACTCAGTAGAGGGCCACATATCAGGTTCTAAATACAGCCATTTGGGTCCCTCCCGCCATTTCGACTTCAGTAGTTGATGACCAGAACAACCTCTACTAGGCAGGTCAGCAGGATTAAAAGGTCCAGGCACATGCCTCCATTTTTCCTTGGAAGTCAAAACTCTAATTTCTTGGACTCTGTTGTTTACGAAAGTGTTCCAGGGTTCTTCTCTTTTTATCCAGGTGAGCACAGTGGTAGAATCTGTCCAAAAGTAAATTTCTTCATGCGGAATCTCACTCAATATTGTAGGTGCAAGTCGAGATGAAATAGTGGCCGCAAGCAATTCTAATCTCGCAATTGTTGTTGCCCTCTTGCCACTCGGAGAAACTCTAGTTCGTGCTTGTAATAATTGTACTCTGACAGATTCACTAGTTTCTACTCTAATAAAAACTGCAGCAGCATAAGCATATTTGCTTGCGTCGGAGAAAAAATGCAAAGAACATTTCTCATTGATGTCACCACTTCTTAAATATCGAGGAATACGAACATTTTCTAAGGGTGAAATATTCTTTAGCCACTTCAAAAATTCATTCTTGATTAATGAGTCTACTTCTTCTTCCCAGTTTACCTTCATGCTCCAAAGTTTCTGCAAAAGCAGTTTAGGGAATAATGAAACTGGACAAGCCACTCCAATTGGATCAAAAATCCGATGGGCTGCAGACAATATAACTTTCTTTGTAACTTTCTCGAAACATAGCTCTTTTAAGCTAGCTAAATTAATACCCAATGTATCTGCCTCTTTATTCCATAATATCCCTAGCACATTTGTTTCAGGTTTAGCTTCATCGGTGAGGTTCGTGTATTCCCATCCTCTCAATTCAAACTTCCTTTGGGCCATAACGTTTGTGGCCATTTTCATGAATAACTCCAATTCGTCTTTGTTTCGCACACTTGTAACACAGTTATCAACATAAAAACTGTTCATAAGTAATTTAATCATATTCTCAGGATATTCATCATTTTTACTTTTTAAAACATTTTGAAGATGATATTGAATCACAATACCCAAAAGAAAAGGGCTGCATGATACCCCAAAAACCACACGACAGTGACGATAGTGCTTCAGCTCGCCGTTTTCTCCAAACCACAAAAAACGTAAATAATTCTTGTCAGAAGGCGAGATACTGATTTGTAGAAAAGCCTTTCTTATATCCGCTGTTACACCTATTCTTTCTAGCCGAAAACGATATAACACAGTCGGTATCAGTTCAATGAGGTTTATGCCACTCTCTAAGCAATCATTGAGACTAGGTGAGCCCTTCTGCTTTGCTGAAGCATCGAAGACTGGTCGGACTCTGGTAGTGCTGTTTTCCTTTATCACAGGGCGATGAGGTAAATAGTGTGCAGGTAGTTCCAATTCATCTTGAGGCACTAACTCGATTATTCCTTCATCTAACCAATCTTTAAATACGTTTCCATAGAGCTCATAAAGTCCTTCCTTTCTCAAATTATTCTTGACTCTGTCAAGCCTTTTCAGACACAACTCAAAATTGTCGGGAAGTGGAAGGTGGGATTCTATCCAAGGCATATGTACTACAAAACGATCATTCTCAACTTTAACTGTATTTAAAAAATGTTGCTTTGCTGCCTCTTGTAATTCAATAGCTGTTTTCTTTTCCGATGGGTCAGTTATGCCCAGTGAATCAAGAGCCCACAATTGAGAAATGCAAGCATTAGTAGTAAGCATAGAAGTAACTGTCACAGCTATGCTATCATTGTTAGTACGGCCAATAATTGTCCAACCTAATTTTGTTTCCAGAGCAGTAACTCCAGACTTTAATTGTTTACAGTTTCCAGTAGATAACTTACCCGCAATATCTGCTCCTATAAGTACCTCAATGGGTCCATCAATATCATCTGTAAGGCGTATACCATACTTGGAAAGTTCTTGCATGTATGGTTCCCGTGTCACAGCAGAAATTGTTTCACAAATTACTGTTTGACTCAAAGCATTAAAGTGACAGTTATAAGTTTCTGACGAATTGGATAAATACACTGTAAAAACATCATGTTGACAAACTGCTGTATTAGAACCTCCAAACAGCGAATGTTGTAGGTACTCTTTTCCATTAGACTGGTACTTCATTTCTTCAGCAGTAGACCGTAAAACATATGACCTTTGTGATCCAGTATCTATGATGGCCCTAACTTTACGTTTCATTCCTTGTCCTCTCATGACTACCGCAAATGTCTGTAAAATAACATTCGGAGTTTTAGACAAACTTGCCAAAGCTTCATCTTGTTGTATCATCTTTGTTTCCGCTTCGTTCTTTTGAGACGTTGAAGTAGATTCCCCGGAAATACTTTTACATAATAGCAAGTTGTGCTTTTTCCCACATAGTTGGCAGTTGAACTTTGACTTACAATTCTTAACAGCATGTCCTTCTTTCAAGCAAAGGAAACAACAACGTGCATTTTCTACAGCTGTCTGTTTTTCTTCCAAGGTCATTTTTTGAGCTTTTCTGCAATTCCATGATTTGTGATCAGCAGAACAAAATATGCAAAATTTCTTGTTATTCTGTGAAGAATATAAAAGCTCAGTTGCTGTGGAAATACGGGGTTGGCCCTTTCTTTGGCGAGTCTCTTGGCGATCCTCAAAATTGGTTACTTTTACCGAACGATTAAAGCTTTGTGCTGCTATCAAAATTCTCTCTTCACTCTCTACTTCATCTTGTAAAAAGGTAAGAAGACGGTCTAAATTACTTATGGCCTTTGTTGAACCATCGGATTGCCCTTCCTGTGACAACTCTTCTTTAGATCGACGGTTAGCAGATCTAAATCTCTCCCATGCACGCAATGTTTCATTAGGGATAGCAGATTCAACAAGCGGATAAAGCATAGCAGCATACTTATCTTTTGTTACTCCCAAAGTCTCTAAAGCTCTTAATTTTGATTCTAATTGATCATACAACTTGCGTAGAACAATTCTCTCTGATTTTTGTCTTGACATGATTATTGACAGCAGATCTCGCACGTAGACTTCTATCAGCAGTTCATCCCTGCCATAGCGAACCTGTAACTGCTTCAAAGCTTTCTCGTAACTTTCTCCACCAGGCGGGAAACTTTTTATTAACTCTTCAGCCGACGAGTTTTTCTCCATGGCTTGTGCTAAATATGCAAATTTATCATGATTATCCAAATTTGGATCCTTATCTATTTTTTGAAATTGTCCCCAAAAGCCTAGCCAGTTCTTTATATCACCATCAAATGAGGGTAGTTTAATTTTCGGATAATGCAGTAAAGTATTTGGCGAATTATTAAAACTATTGGCAACTAAAACTTCCTGTTTCTCATTCAAAAGGTCATTTAATTTATTTTCTAAAATTCTCCATTTATCAATATAACACTCTGATTCATCAATTTCTTTATCGATTTGATCATCTTTTTCCTTAGAATCTAATAAAGCCTCTCTATATTCATATTCACATGCAAGCATCAGTTTAGCTTTTGATTCTATTAATTTTAACTTTGAAATTTTCTCATCATTAGGTATTGTATTTTCACTTTCACAAAAGTCATTGCACGCAATGGTAAATAATCGTCTATTCTGCTTACGAGATGCTTTTAATTTATCCATGTTACACAATAAAGTTAAACCAGCTTACTTGCAGATGTCTTTGTCTTGTCGAACGGACGCCAGATGTTGAATCCCAAACTAATAACTTTCATTGGAATTCGAATGACTCAGAAGAAAATAGATACTTTATATCTGACTAAAAGGTTTAACTCTCATATTATTTAACTCTCAACATAAATTGACGCATTACTAAAATAACTCAAAAGAAGAATACGCCAAATCATAATGACACTAATAACACAGCAACTTTATTCCAAAACCATGGTATTAGAAGAGGATAAGGTATAGTATCGCCATATTAGAAATATGGTACCTAAAATCGAGTTTTCAGCTACGCTTCCGTCATAAGTAACGTCTGAAGCGCCGCCTGTCGCTAGCAATAGAAAACATATTTCTAAACAAACATGGCTGCCTGCGAGCCGCGATCTTAGTAGCGGTAGCAACAGTATGGTTCTAAATAAATATTCCATAAATATTTTATTTAACTTGCAATTTTTTGTTGCAAATCAAATGAATGATGAAAAATATTAATAATCAATTCAGGAAATTGTTGAATATATGTGAAAGATCCTAAATACAATTGAAATAATTATTGTAAAAAAATGTAATTTAAAACATGTATTTTTTTTTTTTTCTTTCCAAACTGTACATTCGGCAGCAAAATTATTGAAACGCTAACATAATTCTTATGACAAAGATTTGCACCTAATACTGTTTTGTTAGGTAAATATTTGTCGAGTTCATGAACTTAATCTTATGCTGTTTCTAAAAATGCAATATGATAAAAACTAGCGATCATGTTTAAAAAAAATGTATATGAAATTTGTGTATGTGTGCTTCAATAATTTTGCTGCCCACTCTATAATTTCAAACAAATAAGCCTTTAAAAAAAACCATGGATATCGCTTCCGTTTTCAAGCTTTTTATTTTTACATATTTTGAAATTCAGTACAAACATCAGAAATTTAATTAAGATCTATGATAATAAATAAGTTATCAATGACTTCCTGTATTATGAGCTAGAAGTAAACCCTGACTACTTAAATGCTCTACCCCCTGCACATAAATTAAAACATGAATTGATATCTATGTATTGAAATTGATATGAACTGTAACTAACGTGTGTATAATGAAATAATGAATACCTAAAAAAAAATTTATATATCTTCTTTTATTTAAAAAACAAAACAAAAAATTGAGAAATACAACTTAACTATAATTTATTCTTCTCAGAAATTTCATTTATTATTTTTAAGAGGGAATGTGTGTGTGTGTGGGAGGTAAGAAATGTATTTTAAGGAATGTACTCATCTTACAATGTCATGAAAAAAAATTCTAGATATATTCTGTAATTCTGTTTTCTCTAGGATTTTGAGTAGCTGAGTTTCTTATCCTGAACAAGGTTCTAAACAAAAAGTACCAGATCACACTCATCAACATAGCCCTTTGAAATTATCTATAGTTTTTTTTTTTTTTTTCTTTAATCAAACCTCGAACGTTAATACTCTTTAGGAAAACCCCCACAACGGTAGTATTAAGACTTTCATGTAGTTAATTGGCCAATGACAAATATATCTAGAATCTCACGTTACAATTAATACATTTTCCTATGCAGAAATGTAAAGTTTGTTATTGAATTTTCATATCTGATATTTAATGTTATTTATGCAATACATACATACATACAAAAAGGTTGGTTGGTTGGTTGGTGTCTTTTTATGGCGCAACGTCCCAGGAAGGACATACTGCGCCAAACAGAGTACATACAAAAAGAAAAAAAAAAAAAAAAAATCTGGTGTGAAATAACCACACAACTTCCATAATCCACTATTACACGTATTAGAAGTATTAGAAGTATTTTTTATTTTTTTTAAGATAATGTGATCAGAAGATATAAAATTGACCTAACAAAGTTGACGCCTAAAAATTTTCCTGTAAGAGAAAACTGATAGACTTTAAATAGAACTTATATAGCGAGTTAAATATATATATATATATATATATATATAGTGGTGCCTTTTTTTTTTAAACCAATTTCCAAGTTTATTATAGAATTTCAATATATTGTCTTTATAGTGGTATGAAATTGATCTTTTCTTTTAGCAATAACTTGTCATCTCTGTTTATACCATACACACACATATATATATATATATATAAACATGTTGAGCTTTTATTATAAATACCTTACTTATCGATTTAGCCATCAGGAGTTTTCCACGGTTTTCTTTGAAACTATAGTACAAGTTAGGTGCCCTTAGAAAGACCCTCTCCCTTTTCCCACAGAAGGTCCTAGGACCTTCATGTAATCAAATGGCCTTACTCCAACAAACTTAGATTTATGTTACAATTGATGCAATTTAGTTTGTCAGAAATTATTTATATCTGACATAAAATGTTTATTTAACACATGCATATAACTATTCACATGTTGAGCTTTTATTATATGTATCTACCAGTGGCGGATCCAGAATTTGACTTTTGGGGGGGGGGGGCTAAGATTTTTCAAAGTGTTATTCTAGACCAATAAAAAATTTGCAATTGCAATATTCAATTGTAAATGTCAGTGTTTTGGGGGGCTTCAGCCCCCTAGCCCCCCCCCTTAAATCCGCCACTGGTATCTACCTCAGCCTTGCGCTTTACTCGTGTACCAATTAGGACCCCTTCTTTCTTACAGAACAGACTAGAACCTTCGCACAGTCAATTTGCCTTAACTCTAATGCCCATGTCATATGATAGATTTTTGCACAATATTTTACTAAACACAACACAGCAGTGTATGGGGAATATTCAAGTTCAGCATGTAATCAACTTGTTCAACCATCTTTTGGAAAAGTTGAGCATGTTGTGTCTAGTAAAAAGCTAAACGAAATTGTTCGTGTGATATGGCCATAACACATCTAGGATCTTATTTTAGAAATCATACTTTTTCCCATGCATAAAGTGTGTTACTGAATTTTGATATCTGACATGTTATTTTTACCACACACATACTACCCCCCCCCCCTAAAAAAAAAAAAAAAAGGTTGAGCTTTCATATGTACCTACCTCATTGACCTACTTGTCTAGAATTTTCCATGGTTCTCCTTGAAACTCGTGTACAAATCAGGACCCTTTAGAAAAACACACTCCCCTTTCCCACAGAAAGTTCTGGTACTTTGATGTAGTCAATTGGCCTCAATTTCAACACACCTAGGATCTTATATTACAATCGTTAAAATTTTTCATGCTCAAATTTAAATTTTGTTATAGAATTCTCATAATTTGACATTGAATATTATTTATAACACATACACACACACACACAGAAAAAAAAAAATTCACATGTTGAGCTTTTATAACACATCATTTAAAATTTTGAAGACTTTTAAACTTATATAAGTTGTTAAATTCAGTACGGGGGTGTCAGGACCTGAAACGGGAAAAAGGTGCCGCACTCGCCACCGAGCGGGAATTTTGTAAAATAGGATTTTTCAAGGATCACAAAACAGCTGGTCACCGAATTCGGCTAGTATAAATTAAAAATGAATTTGTTTTCATTTAAACAATCTTTATATTTCTTATATATTATTTTTATTATGAAAGAGCTGGAGCGGATTTCTGGCATCGCACCTTCATAAGGGCTGAAATAAAATAGTGCAGCTCTCACGAAGGTGTGGCACTTCTGAAAAACTTATCATTTCATTACCTAAGATTGTGTTGATGCGCCTCATATGCGAATGCGGACGATCTGCCAGTTTTTACAGTATAAGATTAAATTGCTCTTCTGTTTGATATTCATCCTTTTTTCGCATGTAACCGCATTTCACAAAACAATTTTCTGGTTTACTAAAGTGGTTATTTCCCGCCATGCTGAAATTGCAAAATGAATAGATGGTCCAGAGACAAAAGCATCCCAATTTTGATCCTCAATGGAAATGGGGGGGGGGGGGGAGTTATTTTTGGAAGAAAAAAGTAATTCCAGTTTGTATGCCATATGGAAACGCTTGAGTTTCAGGAGAAAATGTTTACGAGGTCAGGAGAAAATTTTTACAACAATGAATGTGGAAAAATGACTTTTTTAAGCACGATACATGTGGGTTTTGTTAACATTATTTAAATAATATTTGTGCAGGGACCATAAAAATAAAAAAATCAATGTGGGAATGATAGATCGGGGTTTCACTGTAAAGAAAATTTAGAAAAATCAGTTTTTAGAAAATGATAACCAGTTTCAACAGTTGTGAATTTCCTGAATGTGAAAAATGAATTTAAAAACCTGTATTAGTTAGGGGTTTAATAGCGATTAATTCCCCATAGAATAACATTGGCTTTAGCTTTCAGTGATAAGTATAGTTTCAAAGGCTAAAAAAAGTATTTTCTCTATATGTTTATTAAAAAAAAATTAAAATTTTGAGCACATAAAAGAACAACATTTAAATAATATGTAAAATTTTCATTAAAAAATTTTATAAAAATTCAGGCAGCAGGTTCTGGTTTTCGGAGACTTTTAGAAAAGCACTTGACATGATTTCACAAAAACTAATGTATCAGTCTTATTGAAATTTTGTACACTTCTTCGGAATAAAATGTTCTTGAACATTTTTTTTTTTTTCTTTTAAAAAGGCATTTAAATTTTTAGAGAAGTTCTATGCAAAAACAATACATTTTTGATGCATTTTACCCCACATATATCCTTATAAGATCAATTTTAATAATAATAAAATTGTTCGTTCAAGCCCTAGTCAATTCTAATTTGAAAAAATGTACAAAATTTGAATAAGATCAGTGCTTCAGTTTTTAGGAAATTTTGTTGACTACTTTCCTGAAGGGTGAATGGAAATCAGGACATGCCGGCTGAATTTTCCAAATTTTTTAATACAAAATTTAGAATGTATTGTTTAAATATTGCTCTTTTAACTGCTCAAAATTATAAACAAAAAATCTTATTTATTACACTAAAAAAAAAAAAAAAAAGACAAAATATGCTTTAGTCTTTGAACCCATGTATCCCCTTTAAAGCGGTGTTAAAGTATTTAAGTCTTATAATAACAGGAGACTTGGCGTTGGAATATTAAAACCTCAATAAACTACTACGTCATTCCCACCTTTCCCATAATCCTATTGGTTGAACTAAATTCAGTCCCTCTCCTATATATACGAGCACTTCTCCAGATCCAGAATTCTTTTTGCACTGAAGACTGTATGCTTAAGGCTACCGAAACAGCTGTATGCATCTCAAGTATTTTTCTTTGGCGTTTCTGACGTAGTAGTTTATTCGGGTTTTAATATTAAAGTCTTCTTCATATTTGTTAGTATATCATAGTACTTATTTGTTTTGCCTAGCAAATCATTAGTCACTTATACACAGAACCACACAAAATACATAAAAAAAAGAAATATATATATATCTAGCAATATGTGACATCAATCAGTTTTGAACTATATATGTGTGGGTGGCTGGAAAAAAACCATTAACATAAAGAGTTTATTTATCTGATGATTAACCCTTAAATGCCTGATAAATCAATTTAACCGTTTGAGTTCCAAGCAGCGTTATTGCGCTGTTGAGATTTTACGTCGAGAAAACCCAGTACATTTGTATGCATAAAGTAGTGAATTCTTGTAATCGAAATTGAGAACACAAATTCCTTTGCCAAATCATTTTGAAACACACAATTATTAACAATGAGAAACACTTGCGCAAGAAAATGTCTGATCGCTTTGCAAACTGCAATAAATATGACGGAGCGATGAGAAAAAGACAAGAATCGCTATTGCTCCAATTGGGATTCATCAATGTAAAATAAACAAAGTGCTATCGCACCGTTTGGTATTTCTCGACATAAAATAAAACAAATGCTATCGCTCTGCTTGGGTCTTTTCGTACTTACTTAGAGAAAGCGCGGTTGTGCTGTTTGGGATTCTTCGACAGTGTTTTTTCAATACCCCCTGGGACTCAAACGGTTAAAAATATACATACTTTACCATGTACCTAATAATTTTTAGCACTAGTGTTGCCGAAGGAACATGATGAAATTCTATTTAATAATACTATCAGTATGTAATTTATTGGCTAACATTAGGCATTAGAGCTAGAATATTTACTCTAATAATATTTTAGAAGACAAAATTGAATATGTTACCAAAAGGCAAGGGTTAAAATGTCATCATATTTACATTGTATTGTTTCTTGAAGTAAATGAATTAACTAATAAACAGTGATGTCGCTAGGCTTTCAAAATCATGGGTCCTCACATAAATTACAGGGTGGCTAGCATTTAAACCTTTTCAAATTCCCTGACTATTTTTCGAGATTTTCCTCCATTTTTCCCTGACTCTCACTGTTTATTTTCGATGAAAATTTCACGACATTAACAAAAAATTTAGCGATTTAAAATATCATTAATAATTTAATGATTAATATAGCTATTTTCACAAAATTTGTTAAAATTCCCTGACTTTAAAGGAAATTCCCTGACTTTTCCAGATTTTCTAAATTCCCTGATTCTTGGATTTTCCCTGACTGCTAGCCACCCTGAATTAATTGGCTAAGCTTTAGTATACGGCACCCATTGCTTATTGCCGTTGCCGATGTTTTGATCATGTGATATGATGGTGATTCGAAACCCGAATCAGAGTATCGATACTTTTTTCCGTTGTATCGAAACGTAACAAAAAGATCTTCAATTGTTAAAGATCGTTTATATCTTCTCTTCTACTTTTTTTAAGCCGCCGCGGTATATGTAAGTGAGATTAATTCTAGATTTTATTGTTTTTAAATGATTTTACAAAGTTTAAAGCAAAATTTTTTCAGTGTATTTTTATATATATATTTTTAATAAATTTACAAAGAAAAAAAGGGTAGGGCATAATAGTCATTGCTTCAGTACAGATTTTTTCATGCATCGTGATTTAATTAGGTGCATTCAGTGATTATTTATTTATTTATAATGCTTGCGTAGCAATCTACCATCGGAATACTCGCCGTTACAGTAAATATTTCATGCATTTTCTGATTCATGCTCCTCGAAATAGGGGTGTCCAGTGATGATTGTTTTTGGTTTTAATGCTTGCGAAGCAAGCATACAGCAGCTAGTGTACTAATCGCAGCTTATACAAATTTTCCTGCATTGCTAATTAGGGGCCGTCCAGTGATGTTTTTTTTTTTTGTTTTTATGCTTGCGAAGCGAGCAAACAGCAGAAAACATAGTGACCGCGACTCCATGAATTTTCATGCTTTTACTGATTCATGCTCCACGAATTAGGGACGCCCAGTGATGTTTATTTTGGTTTTAATGCTCGCGAAGCGAGCAAACAGCAGAAAACATAGTGACCGCAGTTCCATGAATTTTCATGCTTTTACTGATTCATGCCCACGAATTAGGGGCTTCCAGTGATGTTTTTTTTTTTTTTTTTTAATGCTCACGAAGCGAGCAAACAGCAGAAAACATAGTGACCGCGGTTCCATGAACTTTCATGCTTTTACTGATTCATGCTCCACGAATTAGGGGCATCCAGTTTTTTTTTTTCTTTTGTTTTAATGCTCGCGAAGCGAGCAAACAGCAGAAAACATAGTGAAACATAAAGAAAATGTTTCATAATAATGAAAAGTATTGTTTCATGACATTTTGATTCGATTCACGGCGTTATGAAACGATTTGCGGTACCGACTCACGAACTGAATCAAAACACCATCATACCACGTGATCAAAACATTGGCAACGGCAATAAGCAATGGGTGCTGTATAGTAAAGCTATTCCAATTAATTTATATATTAAAGATATAAATTGAAATTTTATCTTATTGTAAATGAAAAACAGTTTTTTATGAATTTTTAACCAGCTCTTTTTGAGATTGTCTTAAAACTAATATTATGTAGGAAGTGGTTGCTGTTAAGAAACAATTGCAATAATTTTAAGAATGAAAATTATGCGTCCCCTGGGACACGCCACAATAAATTTTCCACGTCCTGTCTTCGATTTTCCACACAATAACAGCATCACTGAATACAACAAATAAATACTCCATCTATCATTTCCAGGCACCCGTGCCGAGACTGCCAAAAAAATCATTCATGAAACGCCACAGCTAACAATACATATAAAAAGCAGTTACTTGTGATTAAATATAATTTATTTTGATCAGCGATGAAATATCTATATTTTAGAAACAAGCCGCAAGAATGTTAAATTTTATTTGACAATCAACCACAAAAATGTGCAAGTTTCATTAATTGATTATTAAAAATTGACATTTTACAGAGTCTATGCAGAAATTTTTTTAAACGAAAACAGGCAAATTTATATTTAAATTATCAAATTAATTCATATTTCGAAATACTCACCTGATTCTTGTGTAGAACTGCTAAATAATTGAGTAATGAAAAACTATACAACTTGAAAAGTAAAATACTTACAAAAATAAATAGGACAATCCAAAGTTTTCGCAATTCCTTTTCTTCTTAAGCACTTCTGTTTATTATATACTAAAGCTGTCTCTTCAAATTATTCCAGCATAATAGCCCTCATTCAGCTTCAAGTCCTTGTGAACACTATCCAGCTACATGGCAATTGATTTTTCTTAGTCATTTTCCTTCAATTCTTGAAAAAGTATTTTTGGAGGGAGCACACACAATATATATAAATCCGAAAAAGAACCTAATTTGTTACGTCAATACATCAAAACTAACATAACAAATCAGTTCTCATTCAGACAAAGCCCACTTTAAAAATTAGAAATTCTCTTTATTCTTCATCTGGTCAGGCTTTCGTTACAGATAAAATCTAAAAAAAACTAATGAGCTAATCGAAGTACAAAACTTTATATTACTTACAGTTATACAAAAATCAATATTCTATATATTTATTTCTAGAGAAATTTTTAAAAAGTAAATAAAGTGATTAAAAAATAATTACACTACTGTTAATTTTCTGAATGCAAATTCGGGCAGCATTTTAAATAACACTGCTCTGCAAAAAAAAATTGTGTCCTGATACCATTCCCGCTGATTATTATGTAAAATGACATCCTGAATCAAAATATGATCCTTATTTTGCCCAAACTAAAATTCAGTAGATAGAATAATAATAAAAAAAAAGGGCCTAATTTCATATTATCTAGAATGATTAAGAAATTAATGTAGCCGCTTTTTTACTCTGTTACTAAATACATAGTACTCATATAAAGCCAGACCTTGATATAGGGTATATAAATATAAAATTCTCAAACGTTTAAACATATAATTTCATTTTTTAAACTCTCAGATAAAAAATAAATTATAAAAATAACAAATTTGTATTTTAAGTAAAATATTGTATAAAAATGAAAACAATGCATTGAAATGACTTATTGATATAAATTATTAAAACACATTCCACTTATATTTATAATTTTTTTTACTCCCTATATTAGAAATGTTAAATAAAAGATTTCCATGCAAAGTACACATTACATAATCAATTTAAATTATTTTTAAGATTGTTTCTTCAAATAAAGATGAACTTGGCAAAATTTTCAACATAAAAAATAAATAAAATATGATTAATGAAAATAAAATTTTGTAGGTAATTGTTTACAAAAGGTAATTATACAATCACATGTTCATAAAAACTTTCATTGAAAATAGTCTCTTTCCTTTGTTTTTAAACTTTAGGTTATAGAACATGAAATATATATACATATTTACATACCCCCCTCTTTAAATCTACATGATAATGCAATAATAATAATCAGCAACAGATTTACTTAGGAAACTATACAATACACTATGTAGTTAGGTTTTTTTTTTTTTTTTTTTCTTTTAATTGATAAATAAAATGACATCTTCTACTTTTCAAATTATTAATTTAAGGGAAAATATATCGATTGCAAATTTAAGATCGATTGCTAAGTTTAAAGTACAATTTATTGCTTTGACAGAATAATCTCATAAATTATTTATGCATCAAGCATAAATAATTCATTCAATTGCTTATATTATGTCCAGATTCGTCTATTTTTAATTTAGTTTTGTCCCTAGTTTTGTCTAGTGAAAGGACAATTTATAAAAAGTAGGAAAAACAACGATCCTTCCTGCAAAATTTACTACGGCCAAATTACTTAATAATTTAAGTCATTTGTAAAAGCAATAAAAATATAACTACAAAATAATATATAAAATGAAAGACGTAAATATCTCTTTAATCGTTCGCACTAAAAACCATATTTACATATTTTAATCCCTGGCAATATTGTTTAAGAATTCTAATGGAAATTTAATAAGACATTTCAACATTACACTCAAAATACCCAAAACTTTCTTTTCTCATGCACAAAACATTTTTTAAATGTACCTGGTACATTTTTTTTTTATGATTGCATGACAAACGTAAACAAGACCTTTCAGATGTAGATTTAAAAGGCTTAGCAATCCTGTCAGTTTTGTTATGCAGTTTTTAAGCGAAATCTGATTGAAGGCTCTTCAGTAAGACTATTGGAAAAAATCGAAACATAATAATTTATATTTACCTTGCTTATTTATCAATATTCATTCAATTTAAATTTAATATTACGTAAATATTTACTCAACAACATTCATCGAGCTCGCTTACCTTAGGAGCAGAAAACATTGATGGATTCTTTAATTCCTGTTCTTTATTTCTCTTCAAGGCTTTCCTATATCCTGTGTCGCACCCATACACAAAACATATTCTAGGAGCTGGACATATTGCGATCAAATAATTAATTTAATATTTTAAAAAATGTAACTTTCACGAAGATGCTAATACAAAAACGGCATAAGAACTCACATCAGCGCCACTATGCGGTGGTTTGCGCGTTAGGCCCATTTTTGCGGGAAATCGCCGTAGAGGAAATTCCTCCTTCTCTCTACCTTCATGTCCAAAACCAAAATACAAAGACAATATCTAGCTGTTGCCAGATTACTAAATCATAACTAAAAGTTTATATCAGTCCTTTCCTAACAAGAATTTTGAAGCTTACAAGTTATCTTATAAAGACTGAGGAAAAAAAAGTTTTGTTTCTATTTATTTTATTATTTCAGAGGAAAGCATTTTTATTCAAATCGAATAAAATTATATTGCTTATGTAGACATTAAGCACATTAAGCAAATTATTTTCATAATTTCATGTCTATACTAAAAATGAAAGATCATATTTTCCATAATTTTCTAATGAATTAGATGTTTTTGAACAACTTTCTAAAAATGAATGAATGATTATGTCCTAATGCATTTTTTATTCATTTATTTAACCATAGCATAATAATGTAATAAATTTTGATTCCCCCCCCCCCATTTTTATACAGAGTTTTCTTTGCATTATTACAACAGGATTGTTAGTCTCATGAGTGTTATT